>JABXWE010013360.1:0-38946 GCA_014611495.1 Limonius californicus
AAGAAAATTTCACACATTCTTGTAGGCAAATAAATTTAATTTTACATCACAACTGCAAGATACGTAACTAAGGCGTCCCCAGTTCAAACCATTGGAAATATATATATATATATATATATATATATAGTGTGATCATTTTATGTTGTAACAAGTAGGTAGGCTATACCTATCTTTTCTTTTAGCAATAAAAAATATTTTCTATTTTTCATTTCTTTGGACAGGCAAATGCACTATTTTTCGTTAAAACATCACAAACTTCTGCACAGATGTTGATTTGTATAAATTTCTGTGATACTAACAATTATTTGCAACGTATTCTAATAGCGAGAAAACGGATTTAGGAGTTCGGAAAGAAATTTGTGGTAATATGGACAGTTTTCCAGGCCAAACGTGAGATAACGACATGTCACACCTGCAGAAACTGAAGCGGGAGTCCGTTGAACAAGTAACTGGTAATCCCCATATAAACCAACGAGCAGTTGCAAGAACTGTAGGTTTTAGTTCAGTATTTAACATTTTAAAAGCAAATCGGTTTAATTCTTACCACGTTACATTAGTGCAACATCTTACTGAAGATGATTAGCCACGTCGAGTAAATTTCTGCCAATTTTTAAGAAACAAAGTAATCCCCGCTTTTTAAGAAATATTCTATTTTCTGACGAAGCGACATTTAGTAACAATGGGTGTGTAAATAGACATAATTGGCTATTCTATTCACAAAATAACCCATATTGGATTCGGCAAGCGCACTTTCAAAGAATTTTTACTGTAAATGTGTGATGTGGTGCCATTGACAACTTTATCGTTGGTCCCCACTGCTTTGAAGGCATTTTAAAATGGGAAAATGTATTTACATTTTTTAGAAAATGGTTTTCTTCTACTTTCAGGGGACATTCCTCTTTATATTAGACGGCGTATGTGGTTGTAAACTCACGGAGAATCTTTCTATTTCCATAGAATTGTAAGGAACTACCACGATGAAATTTTCTATAAGAGGTTCATTGTAAGAAGTGCAGTTCATCTTTGGCCTCCATGTAGTCCGATTTGACTCCGTTAGATTTGTTTTTGTGTGGTAAAGTAAAAAACGACGTCTACGAAACTCTCGTAGAAACTCAGGGAGATTTTATTCAATCGTGCAGGTCAATCACTCAACATATTCTTAGAAATTTTATTCTGCGGCGAATTGTCTTATGTGAACAGCAAGGTGAACGGCAGTTTTAACATTTATTACGTCATTATTAATTTTGTTTGTTGATTTGGTTGTTATGTAAACATATTGGTATGCAGTCTTGTTTCGTCTGCTAATGCAGGCAAGGATGTGTGTTATCACCAACACGTTACAATATATATTCAGAATAAATCATGAAAAAGGCATTAACAGCCATAAGTATATACCTCTTATATACAGGGTGTAATGCGAATTTCCTCATGCATACTATATTATTCATTTTATAAAACAGCAGAAGTACAAAATTTCATCAAAATCAAGGGGTGTATTTTCTCACTTACAAGATGCTCGGTTTAGACTGGATCAGGTCTTATTTGGTGATTTTAAATAGAATGCCTTTTATATTTTTACATTTACAAATATCCCATGAACCAATAAATAAAATAATATTAGGATATTTAACTTTTCAAAAGAACATCTCAAAAACTTATGTTACATGAGTAAACCGAATCAATTCCAATTAACTACAAAGACGTTAAAATTTCCTTCAAAATCAATTGTGAACATGAAACAAAATTTAACCTATTACGAAGGGTGAACGCTATTAATAAATTACCTGACCTCCTGATTTTTAAATATTATATTATTTCATAGTTGGAAAATCTATTACATAAGATGTCCTTAGGGTATGTCCTACAGAAATATTTGTAGCGATACGTACATTATCTTTTTTTATATCGGAATGTTATCGACATATCGATCTGAGTAGCGCTAGGTATGAGGCAGGCAGCATGAACATTTTAGAACAACATTCTGCATTTGATAAACTAAAACTACAAGGTTTCTATTTCAGTGCAAAAAAACATTAAAGTTTTTAGAAAAAATAGTAAAACATCTATATTTAATATTGATTTCTAAGACCATGTTTGTGATATTGTTTTGTAGTTATTTTTAAGTCGACAAAAAGCTTGGTTTTGTATTACTGATAAGATTGGATGTGAATGCACTATTAAGGCATTTTATATGACGACGGGTGACCCTGGAAGTTTTATTGTTGTGTTATTACTATTGTTCGGGGGTTCAGAAGTACAAGTGCAAGTGATTTATAGGCAAAAGCATATTTATAAGTGAATAATTGTATACAGAACATTAAGTATTCGAACAAAATTTTATACGTTACAAATAATTCTCTGCTACTGTAATAATTAATAATTTAAGGTATGCTGAACTCAACTTAATGACTTTAAAATTTTGAAAAACTACACAGGGATTTACATATAAAAAAATTAAGATATTAAGTATTTTACCAACATCATTCGCCTTGTATAAACTGCTCACGGAGCCGGACATTCGGGCGCGGCCGTTAGAGCGCGGCCGTTTGGGTGCCGCCATTAGGGCGCGGGACACTAGGGCGCGACAACTGTGTTAAATTTGTCAGACTAAAAGTTAGTCATGAAGGCTTGTAAGGACTGACGAAAACTTTCTCAACCGGCCCTTGGATTTTTTTGAATATGCAATTAAACATACATCATCCAGTATCTTCAAAAGTATGACGTTACAAAATTCAAATAGAAGGATTAGTAAAATCACCCAATAAAACCGACCATCCTTTCCTTTCCTTTTTGTTTTTAAAATAATTTTGTTGATAGGTATCATTTGGGTTTCCTGTGGTTTCTAAAATGAAATATTTGCGTACAGATTTGTATGCAATGCAGAAAATTATGTATGATTTTTAAACCTTTCTAGGTAATCTTAATAATGGTTAATGAGTTATTCAACGTTATATCGTAGATTAATTAAAATTTTCTTCACCCGTAGTGCGATCTGAAAACAGTTTTAACAAATGTAATGGTCAGAATCACTAACCTCCTAATTATAATTATTAAACAACTAAATACGTATTAGCGTAGACTAATTATTAGTCTATGGTATTAGTCAATCTTCAAAACTGTATAACTAAAAAAATGCGGATAGAAGCATTAGTAAAATCATAAAAAAAGGGCAACCCTTCTTTTCTGCACTTCTTGTTTTTAAAATAATTGTATTATTAGGTTATCACTTGCTTTTCCTATTATTTACAGATTTTATGTAATAAGTAATGCAAAAAATCATATGTACTATCTTTGATCAGTTCATAATAACTGTTAATAATTACCTAATACAAGTTACCTATAATCAAAATTTTCTTCTCCTGCGGAGTTGTTCAGTTTGAAAACAATTTTAGCATATGTAAACAACATTGCAGCTTTTATACACACCGACATTCTATTAGAAGGAAAACTAATTTGAATGTTATAGTACCAAGAATGATGAAAACAATCACCCAAAGGCATACCCACTATATTGGTGCAGCATTATTTAACACACTTCCTAATATCTTAAAAACCAGATTCCCATCAGAAAATTTATTTCGTAAAAAGATAAAAATTTGGATTTTTGATATCACATGGTAATTTGTTTTAAATATTTTTTATAAATGTAAAGAAAGATTTTATTACTTTATCAGGTATTGTCCTGTATGGTTGTACATTGTATAATTAGTCCAATTAGAAGAATTTATTGACACGTAAATCAAATGGTTATGGTTATTATAAATATTATAAATACAGGTGTGTAACAAAGTCTCGCGCCCTAGTGTTCCGCGCCCTAATGGCTCGCGCCGTAATGTCCTCGCGCCCTAGTGTCTTCGCGCCCTTGTGTCTAGCGCCTTAACGGCGGCGCCCTAACGGCCGCGCCCTTACGGCCGCGCCCGAATGTCCTAAACCGAACCTGCTCATTTGCGTTTGATGTAAACTACTAATTTGGAAACTATGTTTTAGGGGCGAAGAACAAGTTCATGCTTTTTTCCTAATATTCCACGAAGTAGTAAAATGTCGCTGAAACATGATTCACATATCTCTAATGTTCTAATCTGCTATTTTACAATGTATAGTCCAAACAGGACACGAATGTACGAAAATAATTTTACTGTTATGTACCACATTACTCTGCATTACTTTTTTATTCGCAATTTTATCTCTAATTTCATAATATAGGAGGTATTGTATAAATACACAGTAGGCAGATACTCTTTGTACCTACAGATATTCAAAATCAGCAATGAAATTCCTCGTTTAAATTTGAACGTGCATTTAGACCAAAATAAATATGTAGGTTGTCTACATTATTTATACGGCAATAGCAGATAACGTCATGATGTTAAAAGTTACGCTAAGCTGTATTTGTGCCATCCTGGCTTTGCTTGACATTTACCATATTACATTGTGACAGGTTAATTCCAGGTTGGAGTTTACGAGAATTTTTCGTCCACCGCGAATATTCATTCGCGTTTGTGTTTCAGAAAGACTTTTATATAGTAATTTTTTAAAGTTTTAATTAAAAAGTACACGTAAACGACATTATAAATATCTTCCACATGATTCCTTCGTTATCTTAAATTAATTTACATTTTTTTCCAGATATTCAAGAATTCTATGAACTAACCCTTCTTGACGAAACGAAATCGATTCAGCAGAAAACTGCGGAAACAATCCGAATTGCCAACAAATGGGAATCTAGCGACGGCCCGATCGCACCCTCATTTGTTAACAATGATGTAAGTACTTTTTTAATGACATCGTCTGCTCTAGATATGGCTTTTACAAAACATTCTGTTAAACGTTAAGCGCATTTTGGGATATTAACTATTTAATTGAAAATCAATATGACGTTACACATGGGCTTAATGGTAAAGACAATCATGTCTTCCAGAGAGATCTGTAAGAAAGTAGTCAATATATCGTTTCCAAAATGGAACATTTAGGAAGGCTATCATGAATACACCTATGAGATTGATCCTGCATGTTTTAAATATAATAGAGCCTACCTAAAAAGCAAATTGATATTTGGAATTCAGTTCGTTCCAATTGCAGTTTCATTAAATAAAACTCGCAAATAGATAAATGTAATTAAAAGCTCGCTTACAACATCATAGATATTGCGAAATTAAAACAATTTACGTTGGTACAATACGAAACTAGAAGAGTAACGCATGGTTTTGAAAGAATGTATTGGTAATATACCAACTGCAAATTTGGAAATTAATTTTAAACGCTCATTTAATTGCAGTTGTATTTTTAAACAATCTGTGGATTTTCAAGAAATATACCCACTACACTATCACGTCTACGTAAAATATTTTTTAAATACAATTATTGGTTTTACATATGTAATTACCATTCAAGTATTATTTTCTTTTATAGTAGATTATATTTAGTAATAGATTATCTAATAAACCATATAGTTGAAATAATGCTCACTACGGCATTGATTACCCTTTAGTATAGAGGGGGATGGTGGAAATAAACTTAAAACTGTTTACCAAAAACTTTTAATGTCAAAACCGCATTGGAGAGGTTAAATTTCTATACTTGCATTCAATTATTTAATCTTCTTCTACTTCTTTATCCGTCCTTAATGTCCTGAGGGCATTAGGTCTGAATTATTTAATTCAAGTTAAAAAGTTTCGTCAATTGTTTAGCGAACAGAAAGTGTGAATTATTTCTTCGAATTTTTGCAAACAAATTGTTAGCTGAGAACTAACCCACGAGCATCTTCCTGGTTTTCATTTATGCGACATGATAGTTTTCACTTTAGAACAGATCGCTTGTATTGTGCCAACTAAGAAAACGACTTGATTAAGCAAAAATAAAATAAAACCAGGGCAAGCTTCATAGTTTTTCTTTAACGCTCTTTACCACACGTCACTGTTTGTATTTCTTGGACAAGTGATACGATATTTAAACGTCTCTGCCAAACATTTAAAAATGTATTAGATGATTTACTTAATATCCCTGTCTCTATCTCTTACTGTTAATATGGTTACTATCGAACGTCTGAATGGACAGCAACAATTTGTGATTAGTGTACTGTATAGACTCGAATAGTTGCAATGCTGTTTATCGGAACCCTATAGAGCAAACATTTCTACTTTGCATACAGGGTATCTGACACCAAACCGGGATAAGTCAAGGATCAATAGGGGAACTTATATACGGTTGAGAAGTCCATATAAATATATGTCCTACTCGCAGCTGTAGTGACAATTTGACTTTGTAAGACTTAGTAAGAAGTTATTTCTGGGAGACATTTTGATTATTATACTTACAATATATGTTTAAAATAAGCATACCAAATTAGATAATCTCACATGCCCCATTCTGTCACTATACGTTTTTTATTGTAAGCAGCACACATATATGTAATCAATTTTAGTTTTATAGAATAAATGAAAAGTGAACTACAGTTGCCACGATTCGCATCTGTTGGGAAACATTTCAACATTGTGCTTGGCAAATATTACTTAAAACTTCCTACGATATCGAATTTGTAGGCTTCTCCTTCACAATGGAGTTACAATGCCAAAATTATAAGATTATGTCCTATTAAAAATGTGCTGTCAGCATGATACTAAAATCTTTACGTAAGAGCTTAAATTAACACACTTTTCCATGAACATATAGTAGAATGGAGGGGGGGGGGCATTGATATGGCCAGTGAATTCTCCGGGCTTACTCCTCTAGTTTGAACTTTGGCCTCTGGAATCCAGGTTAAACATTGGAAAAATTACGAATTAGAAAGAGACATGGTGGTGATTAAATTAGAAATAAAAGTGTTGTTAATACACTATTAAATCAAAAATATTGCTTAAAAATGAATTCCTGATAGTGTAAGTATTATTCTAATTATAAAAAATCTGCTGAATTCAAATTCTGGTTTCCTAAATTACGAAAAAACCATAATTCAGCAGTGCTGACATATACGACATGTGTTTATTAGAATTTTTCTATCCTAAACTAGTTCCCAAATTGATCCTTGGAATATTTTATGTGTGTTGTGAAACACTATGTACAGAAAATGTGTCGTATGTCCTGTCGGAGCAGAATGTTTGGTCTGTCCTGAATGGTGGCGACCATTTGATCGGTTAGACGTCTGAACGTATGAGCTTTCGAGCGCGAAGGGAAATAATTTTCGGAAATTTATCTTTATCTTATAAAATATTACATTACTGAACTATGCAAAGTTCTTGTTGAAATACTCTGAAACAACAATTTGATTAATATAGTAGAATACGAAATGGTTTTATCTTCTATTATTACACTTTTGTGGCAATTTCCTTCATTCTTTAAGTTATTCAAAGAAATTTATAGAAGGAGTAAACCGCGCCATTTTTATGTAGAAAAAATATTCTGATATCTCAGATTTCCGTTTCTGTTTTTTTTTTATTCTGTTCTTTATTATTTCTAAATTTATAATCATAGACAGCATACCGCAAGGGAAAATTTACGCAATTATTATTTTTTTTTCTTCTGGAACAGAGAGCGAATTATATTTCTGTGGTAATTCTTATTTATATTTTTCTTTACATTCACATGTACTTTTTACTACAGATACTAATACTTAGATATTATTGCGAAATTTAATACCACTTAATTTTACACATGGGGAGTATAGAATTTCCCTGAATTTTTTTTCCTGCAATAACAATAACAACACAGTTACTGAAAAAATTTAGTTTTCAAAATAATGTCTCTTCTTTAATACACATTTACTCCTACACTCTGGCAACTTGCGAATACCGATCAAGTTAACGTTTGTTGGTTGCTTACGAAGCCAACTTTGCATCGCTTCCATCACCAACTGACTTGAATTTCTTACCTTCCATGTGCTCTTTAAGGAGTCCAGAAAGATGATAGTCGCTGAACTATAAGCTGAGTGAGGCAACACATCGCATCCTAATTTATCCACCGTTTCTTATGTTAAACGCGCAGGTGTGGATGGGCATTATCTTTGAGAAGAAAAATCCCTTTACGTAACAGTCCACTTCGTATGATTCTCACAGACTCTCTGACTCTTTAAAGAAGAAGATTGTAATGCTCTGCATTTACGTATAGTCTTTCGATCAACTAAGACATTTATGGAGAAATGGAGCTGACGATTTAAAATAAAGAGGCTGCTTCAACAATATAAAAATCACTAATATACTTTGAATTAAAACACATGGGTGAACTAATATAGTGGTATATGCAACCGGCCGGCTTGGGTGGGTACGTAAAGCTCTGGTCTACATACGAGCATCTTCGACAATCGTAAATCCTGTAGTGCAACTGATCTTCTCAGGCTTCCTGTCTGGCATACGTGCAAAGAGGGCTCACAGAACCTAACAAAGAAGAAATTTCTTACATAAATTAGAACAAAATGATACAAGATAATATTTAATGGCTTTGTTGCTGTTGTTTATTTTCAATTAATTTATTCATTCTTATTTCAATAGAATTCGTTAATGCTATTCTCATAGTTGAAATTAGTCGAAAATTTCTATTATCAGGTAGTCTTCAACCATGTATAAGAATGATGCAAACACATTAAAACAACTTTTTAACTTTGTTTACAAATAGGTCAAAGTTTTTTAATAAAAGCTTCATTTTATTGTAACAAATAAAAAGGTCGGTATGGGTTCCTTACATTAACAAATTTAAATCGTTTATTAATGAAAATATATCAGCTAGATTGGCATACTAGAAAGACACAAATTCATCATCATCATCATCATCATCTGACATGGAGCTGACTCGAGAGTCGATCCTGGATACGCCAGGCCCACCCCATGCCAGTAAGGTGGGTAGGAATTTCCGGGATAGGGCGGGATCGGGTGGGGCATTGCACAACGTTAGCATGCCTGTAATGTATACCGCAAGGCACCGCTGTTGCAACACCGGGTAGTTAGTAAGCTACGCATCAATGGGATTTTGAGTACGCACCAGGAACCGTTATAATATCTATTAGATTCGACTAGACTACAATACTAGACTGCTTGATCACTTAGCTGTTCTCCTGCTCTCGCCCTCGTTTTGCTGTTTTCCTCGTTGTTTGCTTGCTGACCTCCGCCTTGTCCCCTTTGATCGGTCCGCCTATCGAGCCGAACCAGCACCCCAGCATCAGCAGCAGTAGGAGGTGGTCGCCGGTTCCGTTGATCGTTGGTACTCCCTCAGTCCTCCCCCTTGGTCCTCTCCCGCTGAATAATTCTCGTGCACTTCTCACTAAATTGTTTTGTCCTAAACCGCCCAAGGTCCGCGCTCACTCTCGTCTTATACGCGCAGTCCGTATGACTGGAATGCTTATTCAGAAGATCTTGTAACGTATAGAAAAGCAATTTAGCTAACTATCACTAGTGGATTAAACCAAAATATGAGTTGCCTAATGGAAAATTAAGTCAGATACAGTTTTAAATCGCTACCCCACCTTTACTAATCTTTGTGAATGAACTGAGTTTTAAGAAAGTAATGCTAATCAACTAGACGACATACATGAATCCACTAACGCAATTCAGTAGGTCTTTGTTCTTCTATTTGAAGTTATAAATTATTATTATAATTATTATAGGTCAGAAATAACCCCCTTGTATTTCAAAATCAATGAGTTTTGAAAGAAATTCAACCAGATTGTTTAAATTATGATAGCGAATATTTGTTTTGATCAAAAATATATTATATTTTGGAAATGTATGTGTCCGACGCTTTACAAGGGCATGAGGATAAAGGATGAAGGAGAAGAAATTCATGTGAACTCGATCTTTAAGCTCATTTCTGCATGTTTTGTCTCGCTTCCTAGTTTACACATTTCCCGACTTCAGCTGAGTTAGTCGATCTGAATTCATGTGCTTGTTACATAAAAGTTTTTATATTTACATGAATATGTTTAATTTGAAACTATTTTGCGACATAGCATCAAAATTGGAATGCTAGATATTGATAAAAATGTCATTATACTTGAAACAAAACGAGCTCTTCTACAGCATTTTATTATTTACCCTAGTGGGCGAAAATTGAAAAAGTAAAGACATCTTGTTTAACATACCTTAAACTGTAATTTTACGAAACTGCCAACTTTTGACAAATAAACAAGTTTTTTACTATGAAAGTAGGAATGTAATATTAATACCATTTGTGTTTCGAACGTTTCATACCGGCAGTTTTTAAAGTACTGTTCGAAATATTGGGTAAAATAATATTTTTGCAATATGAAGAATATTTGTACGTTTCTCTGCTAATCCACTTTCCAGTAAAAACGTTTTTGCTTAAACTAGAACAAACAGCTTAATAACGCACCTCAAATGAATCGTATTAGAAGCGAGCACGATCCGCTTAAAAACAAAAATGGAAAACTTGAACATTGAATATTATTCCCACAGGAATCGGCTTTAATGAGAACCAAGCTGAAATAAAAGAGGTGAGTATTTTTATTAACGTTAATCTTGGGAAATAACGAGCCAATTTGCTTTATCTGTTTTTTAAATGTCACCCGGATGGTTTTCGTTGTCAGAGACATTTTGGTGAACAGCGAAAATAAAATTGCTATTTACCAGCTTAGTTACGTCAACGTTAATAGTAGCAATACAACCCAACTTGAAAATTGTATTTTTAAAGACATGCATTTTATTTGATTATGGATCTTATATAAAGACTTAAATCAAATAAATTTATATCATTACTCGCACTTTCTGAACATAATTCATTTATTTAATCACACCGTAGTTATTAAATCTACACAAAACGATCTTTCGTTTTTTGTTTAATGTTAAATCTTCCTGCTATTGGAATTTTTTATATTTTAATTCTGAATTCAACTAAATTGAAGCTTCAACTTTCATAATGTAAAAAAGTTTAAATAATATTAATTTAATTGATATGTACTCCGTTAGCTAGCATAAAAATGTTTGTGAAAAATTTCTACTGTAATTAAGATCAATTTTTACGTAATGTGGTAAGTTAAATAAGAAACACAACAATGTTCTTCTTCTGAATAAGAATACTTTAGAAACAGTTACTTTTATATTTATTATATTTACCACAATATTGAGTTTGTGTCAATATTTACAGTGAATAATCCAGTACGTGAATTTATATTGACTGCCAAAATCGTAAATTTTAACGTTTTCTTGCAAATTTACAATTCCCAATTTGTTTTTGATTAATATTTGTATTGATGCTTCAGCTACATGCAGTACTTCTGAAGGAATTGGAATATTTATTTGAAATAGAATATTTTAGATCATCTAACTACCTATTTTTAGTGATTAATTATTGCATGTAATATTGTCTAAGTTACTTAATATTTGATTTGTTGTGGTCAGGCGTATCAAAAATACTCTGTCACGCATTTTTAATAATGTTACATCTTAATTGGTATTGCATGCCTAGGTTACCTGAGCTTATTTTTCTTAATTGGTTTATAACTTAAATAATTTAATTTATAGGTCATTAAACGTTATGGATTTATTATTAAACTAAAGTTGCCCTTAGTCTGCGTGCACGTCATCAGTTATTTGGTGACGTCACACCTTACTACGTTTATAGAGCGAAAATAGAAAATATGCAACCAAAAATCTTAAATTGTATGTCACATACCACGCAAAACACGAATTCATTTTCAGAGCGACATGCGAACATAAAACACAGGGCGCGAACGCGAAGGCAACAAATCCCTAGGATTTATGTACTTTTATATTTTACACAGAAACTATGAAATATTAAAAATCAAAATCATAACTGTTACAACTACGTTACACGACCTTACGAATAAACATGATTTTACTCTGTAATTTCACAAAAAAAATCTGAACTTTTTAGTTTTTTTAGAATTGGCAGTTGGCACTATCAATACTAATAACAAGTAATTGATGACGTGCACGCAGACTAAGAGCAACCTGACGTTGCTATTTGTTTGTCTTCCCAATTGTGTATTATACGATTGTATACATTTTTCTGGTAACATATATTTACATTTTTATTACAATAATATTTTTTATTTTATTTCAATTTACAATCTGTCTACAGACATTTGGTAATTATTATTATTATTATTATGGTGTTCCAACAACTCAGGTCACTAACATCCTGATTTATACTTATATATGAATAACATGCCAAAAGTAGTCCACTGACTATTTCTTTAACAAAACTGAAGTAATTTTGACATATGTACATAACGTAACTTCAGCAATTTACTTGGTATTACAAACGACTTAAATTACATATGTACTGTTCAAATCGTTATAGTAAGTCAGAAGGTTGAAACCGTTTGACTCGTCGTGGGTTGTCGGCATCGCCGAACATTCAGTGCGCATCAATTCCGTCGCGATATCTCACACTGAATTTCTGTATTGTTTGACTAGTCAGTCTATTCTAAGGTCACGGATAATAACATTTTTGGAAACGTACCAACGAGCGTTCACTAAGGTACTTAGCACTTTTTACTGAAATCGCTTTAGAATATTAATACTTGAACAGGCTGTTCCCCACAATTGAACCCCATAAGTCCACATTAGTTTTATAATAGTCTTATATAAAAGGATCTTATTTTCTATATATAGCTGTGATTGCCTTCCTAGAAGCCAGTGCGTGTTGTGACATTTCAAACCTAGTTACTTCCTCTTCTTCCATATGTGTCCTATCCATGTCAACCTTCTGTCAGCTAAGTTTAGCACAAGGTATAGCTGTATTAGTTTGTGGTATTTGTTGACCATTTAACTGCACTCATGGGCAAGTTTCCCTTCTTAGTGTGGAAGTTACATGGACTGTGTCATCAGCGAACATTTCTGTCATGGTTTACTTAGTAGTTGGTAAATCTGATGTATATAAAATATAGTTTGAGTCTTAGGACGCTGCCCTATAGAGATGCAATGGCATCACCATGCTGTACTTGGAAATGCCTATTCGTAATGTACGATTGAAGTACAAAAAAGATATCTGGTGGGCGTTTATTTACAATTTTATAAATCAATCCAAGATGTCAAATTTTGTCGAATGCTTGCGTCACAACTAAAAAGCAACTTTCCGGCAGCTCTTTAAGAAGTTTCCCCGTGATTAATTCGTAGCCAGGAGCTCTTCTTGGGTTTAGGTTTGCAAGATTGTTCATTTAATTTCGTTAATTTTAAATTTCTTACATGACATGCACGTTTGAAAGAAAGCCTCATGATGCTGGTGTATTTTGTTTTCTTTTCTGCAGTTATTTCAGATGCAAAGATAATAAATACCTGTGATAAATGCATCACAAAAGCCAGCGCCTTCTCTTCATCACTTCTAGTCCATCTTTTACCACCGATACGTACCGGTGAAACATGTTATTGGGGTTGCTTGAGTTTTTTGGTTGCTTTTCAGATCAAATGTGCTGAGTTAGGAGCCGGCGACAGGTTTTTACAATATGTTTGCACTGTTTAATTTTTTATCTCTGAGAGAAGGTTGTTGTGAATGATCCGATGATAAATCAAGACAGTAATCTGCTTAGAGATAGTTCAAGTTAATACCTTTTACTATACAAAACTCAAGTAAGTAAGTTTTCTGGTAACAATCATTTGCATTTTTATTATATAGTATTAAGTTACTAGCGCCCAATTATTACAGAAGTTATTTTAGAGCTGCATTGGAAAACATCAATAAAATTAATACCGATTATCATAGAGCTAAAATATTTGAACATAACAAAGTAATTGAAAATGATTGCTAAGCAGTAAATGGGATTAAATAATTCTTTTGCTATGCATTTCTTCAATTTTAGCTGTCAGTAACAACACGGTTTACGTAATCCGATTTATACGTAAAATGCGCAGGGCATGGCATTTTCTGCTAAATTTCAAATCAAATGTCGGTAAACCAACGTGGAAATATATTTTTCCGGTTTAAGGCTCTACGTTCGTATTGCGCTGTCACATCCATTTCTATTATACTCTTGTTTTCACCATTGCTTTCACTAATCCTTGCTGTTTGTTGTTCTGAGATTTGTAGACAGCATTCGTTTCGTCACGTCAATTCTACTAGGATTTCATCCCCTATTTGCTTTCTACGATGCGGCTCCTGTATTACCAAAACCGGGTGGAGATTGGCGATCGCGTTAGCTGATTAGTCCAACTAATATGATACACTTCTAATAATTTCGAACATTCCTTTAATAAGATTTTGAGGGAGGTAATTCAGTACTCAATCAAGTTTTCGATTATTTTACAACGTACATGAACTTTGGAGACAAGCTGAGTAGGTAACGCCCAACACATGACCTGATTACCTATTTATTAAGGTTGAGCATTGTTACTCATATAAAACACTCACTGAGCAGGTTCAGTTAAATGTCGCTTCAAGTTTAATCGTTTATTTCGACAGGTGAAACAACCTTTGTTCGCTATTTTGCATTTAATTATTTGCAATTTAATCGATAGTGTCTGTATGAATTCACAGTACAAAACATACAGAAACTCAACGAAATGTATACATATGCGTGATTCAAAAGTAAATATGCACCGAACGCGTTTTGTGATTTTGTATACACGAATTCACATTAAAAAATGTAATTATCTGTATATGAATAGCTTACCAATAAAATCACAGGTTAACAATTATAACTAGTCAGTCAAAATTAAATTTACTCATTGCGCAACTAAACAGGTATTTCGTGAATTATTAAAAGTTGATTACCGTAGAATATGTTAGAGAATAATTAATTTTATGCACTGTCTAAAAAAATCAGCCATTTCTTGACGATTGATACTGAAACTGAAAAACGTTTTCAGATAAGTGTTAAAGCGAAACATTTTATAGTAAACAAAAACTACTGTTTTGGAAAAGCTTAAGTTTTCTTCTAAAAATAGCAAAAATAATATTAAGATTAAAACAGCAGATTTCAGACAGACACAAAAAAAAGTAATAAAGGCCGAATAGCTATGTTTATACACCAAATACATCAACAATTTATATAGCCTAGAAGCCAAAGCATTATATTGAAATTTTATTCAGTTCAAGAACAATTATTGGATAAAACGCTTCTTCTAAATATGTAACTTAACAAAAGCCTGATAAATACGAAATGAAATTTTGGATTTAGCTTATTTGGGCGATTCTGAACAACTTTTATTAACAAACTTTTGTTGTAAAAAAATCCCTAATACGACTTCTTCAATTTTGCTGTTTATTTTAAATCGTAGTAGGCTAGCATTTCACCGTGAAGGGAAAGTAACATACCCTTAAATTACAGTTTAGTGAGCGGTATAATCAGAAAAAAGAAATTTTTTGAATCGATAATAATATGTAAACAAAATACTGGGGTGGTGCGGTCTACAGTGAGACACACTGTATATTGGAACATAATTTAATAATAAAGGGAAATTATTATAAAAGTATGAGAACTGCTTATTCTTCATTCTAAATGTTTTAATATTAAGGAAACATTCACCATTTTCAAAATTCTTGGAGAAAACTAATGTAATTCTATTACTTTCATTTTGACACTAGCAAGAAATATTTCGAATTTTTAAGAAGTAGGGCCAGCATTAAACCGTACTTATCGTAAGGAAGGCATTGTCAAATTTTAAACGTGAGAATAAATTCGGATTTTTCCTACAAACAAGAGTATCTGGGTCAGACCGATAGTAGAATACAAGTTAATAGGAATTCAAGACCTCTTACATCATAAAAAACGAAAATTACTGAAGCACTCGGGCACAAAAAGTATTATTTACGTCTAATAAACACATAATTACAGCATATCGTTTAAATCGGACTTTCGCAACCAGAGGGAATTTTAGGATTTCCGTGGGAGAGCTGGAAACGGATTCGTGAACAAAAAGATATGTTTGGTGAGAAAGATTGGAAGCTGGAAATGGTTTGCGTTGTACCTTTTCAAGCACATCTTCGCGTATCCGAGAATTGGCGAAAAAGAAATATTAATCGCACGTCTCTCATTAACCTCAATCTTCATCTAAATTACAATAGCCTGGTATTACTTCACTTTCTGTTTATTGAAGAATGCTTCAGTCTGTTAAGTAATTAGTTGTGAATTTAAAAACTACTTTTACTCAAGTTTTTAAATGTATCATTATTTTCTATTGATATTAACTTTGTAAAACTCCACTATCGAAATAATCTGAGTAAATGTATATACACAGGGTGAGTCATTAGCCTGTTTACAAATTTTGGCAATGAAAACTAGATGTAATTTCGTGAAGAAACGTTCTTATGAATGTAGGTTCTATCTTTCTTTGTTAAGCAGTGATAGAGAGTTTAAAATAATTATCCCGTTGAACACTAAGGAGTAATCATACTTTAAGAAAATCAAAAACATTTATTGTAACGAACAGAAAGCAACATTGAGACAACAGTAAATGTTCAAAAATTAGTCCATTCTCCTGAATACACAACTGGCAACGACGAACAAAACTCTCTCGCACGCGTAATAAATTCATATTATTTCTAATATGAGTCTCAGCATCTCGAATCATTTGCAATAATTAATGATGATGACGATCATTTATTTGCACGACATAAAAAGTTGCTTGAAGTGACCCCATAAATAAAAATCACAAGGATTTAAGTCAGGTGATCTAAGTGGTCATGGTATAGGACCTCCGTTACCAATATTTATTTGGAAAATGAGTATGCAGCCATTCGATCACTTGGCTTCCTCGGTGAGGCGGAGCCCGTCATGCTGATATCACATATCTTGCATCAGGTGGAGTGGAACTTTTCCAGAAGATCAATAAATGTGATACTCAAAAAGGTATGGTACCTCTCTGCATTTACAGTTCCATCAAATACATTTACAAATAGTGTTGTGTTAAATAAATCACCCCAAACATTTACACTAAATCTCTGTTGGAAATTACGCGTTCTGGTCGCATGTGGATTGTCCAGAGACCAAATATGGTCATTCTGGAAATTATTAAAACCGTCTCTTGAGAAATGGGATTCATCTGGCATAGAATCATAAAACTTTTGAAATAAAAATTTTATCTCGGGGTGTTGTTGCAAATCCCAGTGACAAAAATTTAGTCGCTGTTGAGCATATCCGTGATGCAATGCTTGTACACTTTGTCGATGATAAGGGTGCGGCCTCTCGCGATGTAGTGATCGCCACACAAAACTTTGTGATACCCTAAATTTCGTACTAGGCGTCTGGTACTGCTTTCTGGTTGTTCAATTACAGCATTCATAACTAACTAACATAATTCATTTTCAAAACCTTCAATATTTACATCATGCGGGCGAATGGACCAAGGAGGAACGGCAGTACCAGTTATGCGAAGTCTTCTAAAGGCTGTACTGAATATGGAATGTGCCTTTTGACGTGTATTAGGAAATGTGTCGATATTCTCTCCATAGATAAAATCAATGTCCACATATTTTGCGTTAGAAAATGGATGATTCATTGCTAAGTACACAAGTATAACTTTTAACAAATCGTTTCAGAAACTTTAAACATAAACAAACTATTTTTGACAGGTGATTATTTTTTGATAACTTTTGTTTGCTAAACCATGGCTGCTACGTTTTTTCAACCTAATTTAGTGTTCAAAGAAATAATTATTTTAAAAACCCTATAACTTCTTGACAAAGAAAGATAGAACCTACATTCATAAGAACATTTTTTCATGAAATTACATCTAGTTTTCATTGCCAAAATATGTAAAGAGTCTAATGAATCACCCTGTATACTAATATAGAAAACAAAACAGACGTCATTATTATTTGCATATTATTGTAAGTCACAGAATCTTGGAAAAGGAATGACATTCTGACACATGGCGATTAGGCTGCTCAGAGCAATGAAGTTTGAGAACTACTGGTATAAATATCCCAATAATGGATGAAACAATATTGTGAAGTACATATTATAGCAAAAAAAAACTGCTGGTATTCCTCTTAAAATTTGACCAACAGCAATGTAACAAGTAATCCCATAATATTAAGTTACTTCCTCACAAGTGTTACTTAAGACAATAGTTATTGAAGTTCTACGAACCAACTATCAACTTAACTGCATCACAAGAAAGTTAGTATCATCAGATATATAATTATAGAAAGTATATTAGTCTCAGTTAATTATGAAGTATTTTAAATCTAGAGGCTGTGGATCTAGTATAGAAATCCATTATACAAATCTAAATAGTATCCGGTTCTAGATCGTTTTACATGAAGCTTTTGTATCTGTATTTAAATCATGTTGTCATAGATCTTTCATAAGTATATCCGAAAGTCCACTGTTTTATTTACTTAATGATTGTTTTAAAAATTATGAACATTCATGGAGGATTAAGTTCTATCTAATTAATAATTCTGTTTCTTATCAACGTTTCTTTGTTAATCTATTTTGGATCTAAAAAATAACGTTAAGTAGAATGGCATTACTGGGTACCTTACTTTAGGTCTGAATACCAACAAATAGGTATCACTTTATTCGGGACAAAGACTGAAACATTTATTTATAAAATAGAGATTCCTTTTATGTGTATACCACTTTGTATTATAATGATAAGTCAACAAAGTAAAATAACAGAAACACAAGTGTATGCAAAATTTATTCAATTATATTGATATGTGAAAACAAACTAGTGATTCGATGTTAATATTGAATTGCCAGTTTCCAGATTATTGGGCACTTTTTTAGAATCTATACAGTTTAATAGAGAAAACGTGATACCCTTCACGTGTCCTACATTTTCCATACGTTTTAGTAGGGATAATTAAGAAAATCTATATACTTTTATAGGGTTCTTAGAACTATATGTAGATCCATTCCTAGATCTGGATCTAGATGGTATATATTAAACATATCTGGATCTGTACCTAGATCCGTTATTGAAGGATCTTACCTAAAGCTATTTAAAACCATCATCTTAGTTAAAGCACGTTAGATCTTCAAATTTCACATTAGTAAATGCGTCCTACTTAAATTTAAGTTGCAGTTGTCGGTCACTTATTGAACATTACTAATAGTTTTTCATTGTGAAACTAATCTGAATGATTGAATACCAATGAAATTGGCTCTTTCACATAACTACGTGGAATTTGAACAACAGCATGTAATCTTATAGTAAAGCAGACAGTAATTTATTAGCTAAAAGATTTTTTTTAATAAACCTGCTAGTATGCCAACTTATTTTTGTCTAAATTGAACTAGTACGTAATTAAAGTGGATACATGATTTATTTAAATGATAATATTTACACGATTACTTAATGTACCTATAACATTAAAGAAGTTAAATCAATGAAGAAGGGCTTTGCTATGGAATAAAGGAGCAGCGGCAACTGGAGCTGGTGCAGCTACAACAAGAGGTTCCTTACGTACTACAGCATGGAAACCAGTTGCCCAGTCAGCAACATATTCTACGATACGACGAGTGCCATCGGGATCGTTAAGGGAGTAGCTTCCTCGAACAACATCACCATTGCGGGTTTCAAAATGATTCTTGGAGTCTCCGGTCAAACCATCTTGAACGTCGTAACCAAAGGAATATTGAGGGTTTGCATCGTACGGTTCGGCAACGGGAACCTTAGCGACGGGAGCGGCAACAACTGGGGCAGCTGCAATTGCAGGTCTCAGCAAGGGGGCTGCAATTGGTGCCCTTAACAAGGGAGCAGCAGCATAGGGCGCAGCAACCTGCCCTAAGTAGCCGGCTTGCGCCGCAGCAACTAATGCAACGAATGTGATAATTTGAAACATGTTGATTGATGAATTGACGTCTGAATAAGTTAACTTGCTGTCGTTTGTCTTTATATACTTAGTCAGGGTTTCACAAGATTTCCAAATACCGGGGTCGACAGTATACAGAAAACAAGATTTACTGGTGCCACCTTCCGAAAACGCCTAGCATGGATAGAAATGATGTAAATAGATTAATCTGTTTCATTTGCATTTGAAATCTAATTAGTTCAAGGTTTAGATTAGATATTAGACATCCATCTACTCGCAATCAAGGCACAATAATTGTTCAGGAATTCCGTATTTAAATTATGTTGCGGTAGTGTTGTTTAGTTGCAACTCATAGAGCTTACCAAAATTCTAGAAGATTTATTAACTAAATTGATAGCTCTAATAAATCCAGTATGAATTTATTCTAGTTTTGTGTTAGAACGTATTAGAAAGTAGAAAAGGCGAAATCTTTTCGTATTTTGTAGCTTTTCTAGAGTAAGATACTGCAGGTAAATGAGGAAAAAAGTAATAGAAACCACGAAATTACTTCTGAAAATGTATTTTTATTACAGATATAAATTCGAACTTTTAATATCACTTTCACGTGTAGTTTAAAAACAGTAATAAGGTATTAACAAAATAATCAACCTGGTAACTGCGTAGTCAAGTAAGCAACTATTTTTTTACTATCTACAAACACTTGTTTAGAATACTGCTCATAATTTAAATGCTATTGCAATGACTAGTCACCATTCATAATTGAATTATTTCACCGCCACTGCAGCACATTGTTCAAACTGCATGTAATCATAAATTATGGAAATGTAGGATTCATAACGGGAAATTATTTATTAATTAATTACTACCCGAGGTATCTGCTTTTATAATTTTCAAAAACAAATCTTAATGAAAATGTAATAAATATACTATGCCGTGTAATTGTATAGTACTGGACGTTAACAGCAATGTACAACAGACAGTAGAAATTACTATAGAATGATGTACAATGTAATCGAAAACATTCACTTGTAGCAATTTAGCACTTTAATCTATTAATAGTTTATGCATAATTTATAACTTCAGAAATCGTATATATAAAGAGTGCAGAACTAATTATGAATAGAACTTCAAAATAGTCTTGTTCGATTGGGATTAGAATAGATTAGGAATCAGGAATCAGGTTTTTTTTAAAGGAACTGCTTACAATGCTAATTAAGGTAAAACATATAAATAACAATAATTATATAAACTGAAGCCTTATGTAATTATAAATATGACTTTTATGGCGTGGCTGCCAACTTACCAAATACAAAACCCTATTACCACTTTCTTAAATAAAGCTAAATTATTAATCTGCCGAATCAGATTAATAATTGTAATTTCTAAAAAAATTAAAAACTGAGAAATAAAGCAATTGTAAATTGTTTCAATCCTGCATATACCGATCCCTTAAAAAATTATTAATTAATAATTATTTTCTGTAAAAATAGTATTTTTGAAGTATAGTCTGGAACCATATTTTGGAAACAACCGAAACTGACAGCAACTTTGTGTTCTAAACGCATTCCAGTACATATTGTGGAATATTTCAATATCTATCATGAAAATATCAACCAATTAGACAAATGTTTTAGATAATAAATATACAATTTGTACCACCTCGAATCCTTATAAAGACCATTAACTTACAGTTGCCAAAGAAAAACTGCCAGATTTGCAATATAGAATAATTAATTTTATATTAATATACTTGACGAATGATAGTTCACAGTCTTTAGTTTTTAAAATGCTGTAGTGTGTAATGTGTAGTTTTTCATCACAGAAAAATAAAAAATTATACTTTCGTAATAAGCAGTTCTTTCAGAATACTTAACACTCCAAAGGGTGTTATATTCAAACATGCAAAGCTAATGCGATGTGTGGTTGTTTCTTGAAGTGATATATGGCACTTGGTACGTTAATTTTGTAGAGCCTATTGTACTAAACCGCAGTTCCAAAATAATATCTTCTGTGGAAAAATAGCAAAGAAGCTGTATATTTGTGCACTTTTTTGAACAAACACTATAATTCATTATTTGTAATTAAATTAGTTATACGAAAATATATTTATCTATTTAATTTTTCCTTAGAGAAAAAATATGTTGGCAGATAATAAATATATAAATTAGATTATTAGCAATAGCAGAAGTTTACAATTCATCACTTGACTTTGAATTCAAGCGACGGAGCAATTGAACAGAACTATTTAAATGTTTTGGACTCCAGCTCCATATAATACCTTTCTTCAGAAAACACCTCCGTAAAACAATAACCATTCAACTAGATTTAATTGCTGTTTGTCGAAATTATCCAAGACATAACTTGGAAGAACAGAAAAACTGCAAAAAGGTTGTCTGTGCCGTAGAGTGAGACTACTTTAACTTCTAGGGGTGACTTTTGTAATAACTGCTTGGCGCACTTTATTTAAATACAGCATCTACATACGAGTTTTAGCAATCACTGCAATGAACACTGCCGACTTGGGCGAGTCTGCTACCCATATGTAGGAATGGCACCACACTGTTTACTTTAATGCGTATTAAAGTTCTTTAGAAACTCCACGGGGGTGGGGTTAGTTTGATCTACAAAGATCTCTGGATACCTGTGGATCAAATAAGATATGTGGTACACCAAAGGAGGCTTTTCTTAATTATAGAAGCTCACTACAAAAATAATGGAGGAACTCAAACATATTACATACCTGAAGACAATCAGCTATCTGCAATGTATGTAACTAGATAAATGTATTTTATACAACATGCATGTATCGTCTTATTCAACGTGGCGTTCTAGAAACATGCTACTAAAAACCCAAATACAGAAATCAACAGTACTTTAGCAGGAATATTGAACGGAAATTGATTTGGGTAAACAACTAAAACAGCTCGACGCAAAAATAAGAAGCAAAATATCAAGTTCGATAAAAGTATTGCTACTTCAGGTAGTAGAAAAAAGAGGTAGAAGAAAACGCAACTTTAAAATAAATATGAAAATGAACAGACGAATTACTAAATGAAGAACTTTAGAAAGTAGAATTTACAAAACCAGCAATAAACTTCCTCCAGTATTCGTTCTAGTGAGATTTTTGTCTGGAAAAAGACGTTCGGTGATTTATAAGTACAGTGAAACTTGCTAAAATGGAAATCGGCGGCACCACTTAATTTTCCATTTTGTCGGGTGCTACTGATTAACAAGAAAACAACTGTATAACAAACCTGCCAGGGACTAAATGTAATAACCAATTGCTACCTGTAACATTTGTTATCTTTTTCTGAAAATAATCATTGCAATGGACAAGGTTTTTTAATAGTACTAAGTCGGATTTATATTCCGCATTGGCAGGTGTAACTTCATAGTGCACATCTAGGGACTGCAATTTGCGTTTCCGTTCCGCGTTATGGAGGTTTCCGCTTTAGAATGGTAAAAACTTATTCTTTCGGGCGGAACAAAAAATATTCCTTTTTTTTTGGGAGGTTTCCGTTTTAGACACGGTCAGCATTGACAGGTTTCACTGTATGTATGTATAAGTTGATTTAGAACATCTTCCGACACCTAATATCCATCCTCTTCGGTTCTCAAAGTCTTCTGGTGTTAAGTTTCCATCGGCTATAGATTTAAATATAGCTTACGATGATACTCCAATGTTGGTCTTTCTCTTTTCCGATGCTCTGTTGATCTACCAATCTAAAACTGGTTTATATAATCTTGCCGCAAGCACACGTTGCACGTGTTTATACTGTTAACTCTTCCTTTTCTATATCACTTTCTTTAATTCTGTTGTTTTGTAGTATCGTTTCTAATGGGATTCATTTTTGAGACACATAAAGCGGTTCTCATTCATTTCTACCGCTTCTACTTTTGTTTTGTATTCTTCCGCTATTCTCCATATAGAAGAATTCTTTTAACCATAGTTTCGTAAATGTTGAACTTTCTTCTTCTTCAAATTTTTTCAAAAAAATTGCGAATAAAAGATATACTTGTGTGTAGAACAATATTCGGAAGATAAATTTACCGTTGCAAAGAGAATACCACATTTAGGTATGTTGCTAAAGACCTATCTACTGTTCCTTTCTCAGATATTTTAATTATATTACCTGCGTTCAAATCATTTAATCATATTATAACCTGATTTATTTTGTATATGTAAAATTATCATTACTCAAAAACTGCTCAATTGATTTTGAAAAGGACCTAGATTGATTGATCAGTTATGTAACAGAAATAAGATTTTATACATTTTTAGACAGGGTATCAGAGTCGGCCCACTTGTAGCACAAATTTGAGCGTAGTTTAAGAGTATTTCAGTATTACCAATTTTAGTTCGAATGGTATTGTATTCTATGGACTTAAGCGGATGTGTTAATATTATTGTGATGGTTCTAGTTCTTTGTGTAAAAATGTATTCACCTAATCTTACGGTAATAATACAAATTTTACCAAAGTAAGTGAACCTGATAAAATCGCCAAGGTTTTCTTAAGGAAACCTAAATTATATAGTCTGTGTCCATGGAGGTCCTAATCGAAAAAATGTGGGTGTAAGAAAGATTAAAGGAGATTCAATAAATGTCAACCCCAATCAATTTTATAACACACTTACAATGAATTGTAAAAAATCCCGTGAATAAATTATAACATTTTAAGCTGAACTTAAAGTACAGCACCAAATAATATTTAATACATAACCTTCTGAAGAGAGCTTAATAATCTTTAAGATGTTCAAAAATATCATATTTCCAATATTCGTGTTACCGCGACACTCTAGCCGTTTCAGTATTGTTTGTTGTGTCCACAGTATTTAAGGCAAATTTAAGAATACAAGTTTTACTGACACTGTTTCCTATACAATAATTTTAAATAAGTAATTAATAAAATTTAAATAGTCAAAGAATAAAAAATACGTATTTCAAATGTAAGTAATTTAACTTATCTGCATCTTGTATATTCTTGTATATTATTATAAACGACAGTAATTAACAATATTAAAGTACTGGAAAAAATTAAACCTCTGCTGAATTATACCATTTAGAAAATAGATTTTTAATTTGTCCTAAGCACGTTCGGTTAGCTTTTATGCCACGGAAATTGTCAAGCCGATCTACGTCTACTACAATAAATTAGTATTAATTTCAAAAGTTTCGGAACTTGAAATTGATTTGTTTGCATTTACAACATAATATTTCGTAGAAAAATAGAGGAAATTCGTATACCTTTCCGTTGAAACTTTCACCATAGTAAAACTCCTTTTCCTATATATTATGTATAATTCACAGACAATCAGTATCGAGTACAGAGTCAAAATTATAGCCAGACATTTGAAATAATTATTTAGTGTTTGAAAAATCTGAATGTTTAGTGAAGCCAGCTCTTAGAAGATATGTACGTCAACGTAGCTAACAAAATATTATTTTGTTACTAGGAAATAGTTTTTGCTTTTTAAATGTAAGTACGTATTCTGGAAAACTAAAAATGGAAATTGCAGGAACATAATTTATAATTTAATAACTAAAGAACTGTCATGTATATTTTTCCAAGACAAACCATATTTTACTACTAATTTAGCTACCAACACGAGATTTTAAATTTAATTTTAAATACTCTAAGGAGTTTACAAGTAAATCCCTTTCGTTAGGATTAATAGGTAAATAGTCGTTTTTACCTGTGCAGACTTTTTAATTTTTGGTGTCCTTAATAGGAGTATAATACAAACGTCTGCTACTATATAAAAATCTTAGGTAAAAGAAGCTATTTGAAAATGTCCTAGCCACGTATCTATGATGTTAATAGATGTAAGATACAAGCAAAGTTTTAACTTTGTGCAAACGGAATTGTATTATTAAAAGTGTAATTGATGCTTCCATCTGGTGTGTAACTCTTAGACGTATTATGATTAAGTACATCGGATCCAAGTATCAATTAACGACACAAATCTGTTTACCTCCAATTACCTCTGTCACGAAAACTGTACCTACTTGCCTTGCAAATACTATATCTGTTCAGTATTTGAGTGCTTTCCATCATTAACAAAAAGGAAGAAAAATGTAGTTCACAAAAACAACCACACCCATTAGTAACACATCATACTGTACTCTATCTCAATAAGTGACCTAATTTACAATATCCTGTATCTTGTGAAGTGTCTACAAGATCTTAATACGCATTTACACTGTTCGAAAATGCTGATGCGGATAATATGGTTCTGGATCTTGTCAGTTTCACACGGACTCATTGTCGTTTCTTATGATAGACATCTAACTTCTACTGTTGAAGTTGCAAAGGATATTTCTGCACTAACTGCACAATTTATATGCAACCCCAATTATTGAATTTCATATGATTACAGAGTTCCAGATAATTTTACGGATGAATCTTAAAATCGTTTTGAAACTGACAGTGGTGTAGTGTAATTGTTTTCTGATCGACTTTAGTAGATATGCCACATTAGTGATCAGATTAAATATATGATGTGTTATATAACGAACCCCTTGTGGTACAAGTTCCAACTACTCCTCCGAAAGATGCTTTACTACAAAGTGAATAAGTAATTGAAATTATGTACGAAGTACATTTAGTTACACAACAAACCTTCTATACAACTTCGCATAAATATATCACAATTTCACTTTGATATGTCTGTTAGCTAAGTTTGAAAGTTTAAATTAGAACTATCCCCCAATGCATTAGAGCTTTGGTTTTTAGGACGCAAACGCATAAAACAAATAGAATTTTAGCAGAGGTAGTTATGTATTCACTTTACTGTTCTTTGTGTTCTTATTCTGAAATTTCCTTGCTACATACGCAACTGCAAAGCACATATCCATGTATAATAGTTATGTACCCAAGGATAAGGATTTTTAATGTAACTACTACAATACGAAGCACTTTAAGAAATTTTTCATATTTCATTTAACTAGGGGAAGAAGATACGTAGGTAGAGTTAAATTAATATTTCCATAACGTGTTTTTGTATGTACTATTTGAATATTCATTTGGATATGATGATGGTGAAGGTGTTAAACATTTGTGTATATACAACTGGCCATTCTCTTAGTGTATATGCGACTTTTAATAACTACTTGCATGTCGCACCCTATATTACGTCAAATATCTAAACAACGAATTGCTGTTTTATTTATTTAAAACGCGATGATTTTTAAATCATTATATTTGACAATTCTCTGAGTATAAAGGTCCCCCATCTAACATACAATCGTTGTGAGTTTTGTTAGTTACTTTATGCATATATACGCCGTATGTCTCAACATATTCTGCACTATAGACCACAAAAAAAGAAGAATCGGAATAATGCCCAGAAATAGCTGGATTGATTAATTTGCTTGAAATCAGAACAAACCACATAGGTTTAATCAACGATGATGATTATTTTATGCCTACGTGGATATATATAGCCTTCTTATGGACATGTAGCGAAGAAATAAAAATATAGCAAAAAGGGGAAATATTTGTTATTTTTGAGTTTCCATAAGTAGAACATTCAATCTGGTCATGAATACATTTGCAATAACATTGTATTATAACTTGGAACAATATCGTCTTCAAATAGATATTTAACAAAGTTATAAATATAAATTATATAATTCTCTGTACGTACACAGGTAATTCAATACGTACCTAAAGACGGTTAAATACTGTTGAGCTTCATTGTTATGGAATTACACGCCCCTTGGGGGGTATAATTCATATAAGAGAGCTTAAGACCAGAAATTTCTTCTTTAAAAAAGTTGTCATATACATTTCTTTAAATTAGTTATTTTTTTAGTTAAATCCTATTGAAACCTGGAATACTGCAAGACCTTGCGCGTTTATCCTCTAAATCGAATCCAAACTAAATAATTTAATTTACTTAAAAGTCCTGAAAAGTAGGTACCCTTGCATTTTCAATATTTTTAGAGGACTGAAATAATAATTTTATATTCTTGCTTTTTGTTTGCATTTTTCCATTGAAATCTATATAAGGATCTACGACATCAAATAAACATACAATTTTTAAGATCTAATCCGTCTTAAAGTCAATTGTTGTAGAATTCTGCCTTCATAATCATATATTCAAATGTGCATCTGCCATGAGCATTCATAATGGCGCTAAATATAACTTTATTCAGAAAGCCAGAGATACGTGGTATTATCTATTTCATTACAATAGAAGAAACCCAGGGAATATTCGTCTCGGAATAGACGGTGACACGTGCTCATTAGAAAATCGGGTCTTAAAAAAAAATGGCTTGCAAGATTGCTGCGGAAGTGCAAACTGCGGTGGAAAAATAGGTTCGCGACCAAATATCAAAATTTTCTCAAGATTGTATTATATTGTTAGTAAAACTGCGTAAGTTGGCCTAGGGAGCGATTATCTCGAAAATTAATTAAATTTAACTTTTATAGAATAAAATATAAATGTAAACAACAATTCTTTTTATTTGATACGTTATGGTATAACAGCACAGCAGTGTGTTTTTGAAATATTTCGATTCCAGTGCATGTGTGGCTGTAAGAAACTAAGATTAAAAATGAAGCGCTATAGGGTGTACCACCCAGACTGTAAAGTTTAGACAAATCAACTTGATGTTTCGGTTATTTAATATTGAAAAAACTATGATTGAACAGATTACAATAGCAAGAGACTGGCTGGTGTCAACCTTCGCTGCAATCCCAAATAAGATCCCAGTTTGGATTTCATAGTGGGGATGGCACTACAGAGGCACTATGTAGTTTAAATGTATTGACTCAACGCTGTTTAGATGTTAACAAAGATGTGTAGTCCTGCCTGGTGGATTATGAAAAGCCGTTTGATAGAATTCGACATGACCACCTTATACACATTTTGAGAAAGAAACAAATAGATACCCTAGACATTACAATTATTGAAAACGACAATAGACAATAGACACCTAGAAAACACCAAAATTAAAGGTACGACAGGGATGCGTCCTCTTTCCTTTACTATTCAATTTGTACTCAGAGACCATCACAACAGAGGCACTGAATAACGAACCAGCTGGAGTAATAGTCAGTGGAATACCTATTACTAACCTAAGGAAGAGGCAGCCGTGGACTAGAGGTTAGCGCGTTATACCTCTACACTGAAGGTCCTGGGTTCAATTCCAAGTACAGAAACATCAGATTTTTAACGTCTGTTCTCCCTTGCAAGGCAATGGCAAACCAGCGAGGTATTCTGCCTAGTAAATCTTCTCTGGAGTAGAAGTGTTTACACTGCCCGTGGTTCGGAGCCCATATTAAGCTGTAGGTCCGCTATGTGTGTGGCACGCTAAACGCGCAACACAGGCATATGGGAGAAGATCGCTACATCGTAAGAAATAAAGCACTCTAAGAAGAAGAACATCAGGAATGCAGACTATATCGTGCTCCTAGCGGAAAACGCGAACGACTTGCAAAGGATTGTACAAAAAGCTTATGATGTTGGTATCCAATATGGCCTTAATATGAACCCAAGTAAAACAAAATTTCTCATCTTTGCTAAATCACCAAATCCTAATATCCAACTAATAGTGAATGACCAGATCATAGAAAGAGTATACAAGTACTTGGGAACGATAATTACATAATAATAATTAACAGCAACAACAATTATACTATGGAATTAAAAACAAGGATCGAGAATGCGCACAGGGCTTTTAGAAAAATGAGACAATTCTTTTGCAATAAAACACTAAACAACAACATTAAAATCCGCATGCTAAGATGTTGCATACTTACAATTCTTCTTTACGGTATAGAAGCTGCTACTCTGACAAAAACAATGATGAAAAAGATAGAAGCTTTCGAGATGTGGATATAGGAGGATGCTTAAAATATCGTATGTAGACAGAGTCACCAACAAAGAGGTTTTGCAAAGATTTTCAAAAGAAGCAGAATTAAGCATAGAGATAAAAGCCCGAAAGCTGCAATACTTGGAACATGTTATGAGACGAACGAGATACCAACTATTACAATTAAGTATACAAGGAAAAATCACGGTAACACGCAGCGTAGGAAGAAGACGAATGTCCTGACTCCGTAATCTGAGAGAATGGTTAACACCTTCTTAGAGCAGCAGTAAACAAGTTACAAATAATCATGATGATCGCCAACCTTCGAAAGAAGACGGCACCTTAAGAAGAAGTAGAATCAAAAATAGGGCATAGCTTTTCCAACGAATAAGGAATTTTTAAAAGTTACCAATGATATATAATTTTGTATAAACTAAAATTTTCAGTGTTGATTCTTCTTTGGAATATACTTCTCTGTAATGCCACATCTAAAAATACAAGTCTCTCAAAGCAGTTAAAAAGTGCTACAAATTTTATTGAAAATACAAATTCGTGTAGCGTTAACGTAAAACCGAAAAGAAACAAAAATAAATATTATTAGTTCACTTTCACATCCAGTGTTTGTTATAGAAGCTAACACTAAACCTGCTAATTTTTATTACTAGTAGGATATAACAACCTAATATTTTTGGCAAATGGAAATAATAAAATGTTTAAACTAACTAACATATACAAGATGTTTTTGACTAAGGCGTTTCACTTATTATGCCGAAACCATAACCGCTGTTCCACCGAGGTTTCATAATGTTGTTATAGTATCTAATAGGTTAGTGGTCAAATAAACAGATTATTTAATTTAATAATTGTTTCACCTAGAAAACTTAACGCCGAAATGATTGTATTCGACAGAAGTTGATGTAAACTAATTTTCAAACGCGGAATATCTCATTTAAATTGGTATGGGAAGTATCCACGAAATCCTCTTTTCTTCAAAGTTCGAACTTTGATGGACACTCGGTATGCATTTTAAGTTATATTTAGTTTTGTTTCATCTTACGATTTTACATTACCTTGCACTAATTTGTAATGACAACTAGATAACCTATCGAACAGTTTCCCAACCACCAAGGGTGTACGACAAGGATATGGCTTGGTGATAACCTAAACAGTACAGTAATATATAAGTTCCTTTAAACGATAGCTTATGCAAACGCTACACACCATATGCAAGTAAGAACTATAGATTCATCTATAGGGGACCACGGGAGGACCCTACATTTTTCCATAAATTACCATAACTTCAAAGTGGTTTAATAATGCAAATATTTAGGATCGCAAATTGATATCGAAACCGACAGCAAGCAGTAAATACAACGTTAATTAGCCGGGAATACAGCACAGGCCCCGCTTAACGCTATGCTGTATAATCCTGATTGATATTATATTTTCCAAGATGCATGTACATACGTGATGTTACAATGGCGCCACATAGCGCTGATTTACTTAACTCGGACCTCCTGAAACTGTATCTGCTGCGTAAGTTACAACAAAAATAAGATATACCTATTTCAATCAGTAAATTAATACCTGTTTAAGTAAATTTAAATAGCTGGATAGCTTGGTTTTCAAGTCATCGACTGTTTAGAACGCTTCATAGTTTCTATATGTTACACAAAAAAAACTTCGAGTTAATTTTCAATATAACAAGTATGTGATACAATTACTTCAATACTAAGATGCATATATGAAGTAAAATCCAACACACATCCTAATAATTTTGAGTTTGTTCCTTGGAATGTGAACCAACTATATGAGCGCAGAATCATATCATTTGTTGCAATTACTATTTTTCAGATAACCTGCGAAAAACCTATTTACAATTGTATTATTTTTTCAGCAATTATTTAAACAGTTTTAGCAATAATAAATAGGAAAAGCGAGACGGAAAACTAATCAAATGAGTAGCATAACGATTTATTTTATTTGACCTATATAATAATATTTTTTTGTCAATCAGCTTTTGGTTGAACATAAACTTATATTTAGTTGCTGTTCAATAATATGTTGACACTATGTATTTACAAAAATGGCCCTTTGTGTGACAAAAGTATGAATTATTGTAAAATTTTATAATCTAAATTATTTATCAAGTTGTTGTATTACTGTTTAAACATCGTTATTTTTGTGGTAACTACCAATTGCTCTTCGTAGGTTTGAAAAAAAGTTACATTCTATATATGTCTGTCACATCTAATATAATTAATCAAGAAAGCTATATGTTGTTACCTTGCATACAAGATGCGTTACAAAACTCATCTGATATGTGCATGATTTATTGGTGTGCCAATATATACAGAAATGTAATAAATTAAATATACGAAACAGTTTAGTAAATAATCTTGCTATGGACCAAGGGGGTAGCAATCTTCGCAATTGGCGCGGCTACTGGAGCTGCAGCAATAGCTTTAACGGCTAGAGGTTCTTTGTGAACGACAGCGTTAAATCCATTTACGGGATCAGCGGTATATTCAACAATACGGCGAGTACCATCGGGATCCACCAGGGAGTAGCTGCCTTGCACTGCATCACCATTACGGGTTTCAAAGTGATTCTTGGAGTCACCAGTTAAGGCATCTTGAATGTCGTAGGCGTAAGAATACTGAGGGTTGGGGTCGTAATCGGCATCAGCAACTGCAACGGCTTTAGCAATGGGGGCGGCTGCAACTGGTGCAGCTCTCAATACGGGATACGGAGCTGGAGCAATATGTGCAGTTCTTAAAAGTGGAGCTCCCACGAGAGGAGCAGCAATTGGTGCAGGTGCCAAAATTCCTGCACTTGCGGCGACTACGAAAGCTGCGAGCACCACCACTTTAAGCATTGTAATGGTTATTTTTCGTACGGAGAACTGTACTGACATTCCGTGTGCAAGTGCATCTTATATACTCAAGATTTCGTAAGGTATTGCAAATGTCGGCGCCAATAAGCACGTTAACAGTGGAATTGCCACATGCCGCCATCCGAAAACGCCCAAGATTGCGAATGAATTGGGGTGATTGTAATTTAATGCAGACTAAAGCGTTTAAAACAGCATTTGAAAGCCAAATCGCGCAGGACTTTGATCGTAATTTTCTGTCTAACGAGTAACAATATTTAATTTAAATTCTTCATTTGCAAGTAATATTACAGCGTATTCCAATAAGAATATTAAGTAATTGCTTGGCATATATTTTACGTATATTGGGAATAAAAGCATCTGGCTAGTTACTACAAGATTTTCTAATACATTTCTTCTACTATTGATTTAGTTTCATGCTGTAGCAGACTAATTAGATATTACCGAGTGACAACTCTTCTAACATAATTAAAGGGAAATGTATAAAATTAAAAGAAAATATTGTTTTGTTTCGTGTACATTTAGACGAATAATTTCATATTATTATATAATTACGGAAATTATATTAATCATACAAAACAGATGTAAAAATAAATGAATAAATTCACGAAACAGTATATCAAATAATTCCCAAATCAGTAAGATCCTGAAAATGAATTACCATTGAAACTTAAAGTAAACTAAAATCAATGCATTGTGTCAAGCGAGAACCACTGTTTACGAGAAAATATTTTTTAAATTATTTTGTAATATCCAACTACCACGAAATCATTTTGCTGTACAAGAATGATTCCATTATTTCCCGTAGTTTCACGCTCTTTGAGCAATACGCACGAGGAACTTCAAGAAGTAAATGATTTTCTAAAGGACAGCGGCAAATTAAATTGGAGACTAGAATGCGAGATTAAATTGCTATCACATTTCTTCATTAGCGACTTAACAGAAAAATCCAGTCAGCCATTTGCTTTATCGCTAGTATTCGGAGTTACAGCAACGTTATAGTGCTTAACTTATACCCAAACAAATTACAAATAGCAGCTGTTGCAGATTACAATATTAAAGATGCCCTTTCGTTTATTAAACTTTCTCCCAGTTTTCTGCCAAGGTTCTTAGGGTAGAATTTTATTGGATACAATGTCAAAGCCCGTTTAATTTTATAGTTTTACTTAGGAAATATGGTATCCTTATTATTACAAGCAATTTTACGTTTCACGTTTAGTAAGCTTAATAAGCAAATTCCCATAAGCTGCTTAACTGTAAATATCCATAAAATATAACAGCATTTTTCTGGTGGTATTGAACATGTTAATATTTAACAATCCGTTTCTATCTAGAGATTATGTACCGCAGGCCCGCTAAGCATTTTTTGAAAAACATATATACACAGTTGGAAACTGTATTTCAGCGAATTAATTTTTGATTTTCAAAACATCTGCTTGTTTGGCAATAGTCCATAAGAATATATGAATCCGTGAATATTATTGGTACTGCGCAACACTTGGAGTTTTTCACATATTTTTGATGAACAATGTACCAGTTATGATGCTTTTTTATTTTTATTTAGTGTAGGTATATATAATTTGCCAGTAGTGGGAACGTAAACGTAAGGCATGGAAGACTTCTATTTTCCATCTTTTATATTATTATTTTCCTGGTGTGTTAGTGAAAAATAGAAATATAATTAACATAGTAAATTAAGTATTTCATTTAAATCAAGACGTGTAGTCTTGCTAACAATACCATCCGTTATTGTTTTTGTTCAGTGGATATAGCGATATACCCGTTCGAAACGGGTTTCTGATAATGTTTTTGATATTATGTAATTTTTCGGCTGGTTCTACAATAAAATAACAACAACAACACATTTCATGATAGAACTGTTGAAAAATATAAAAGATAAATAGTTTCCTCGTCCAGGATTGCAACTGAGCACTAATACTTACAAGGCAGTCGCGTTGTTCCATTCATCACAAAAATAAATCAAGAAGATCTGACTACTCTGATGTGAAAACCTGTCGCTTTGAATTTCCCAATGCTAATTATATTGTTATTTAATTTTAAAGGTAAAAATTATTTTTTAAGTCAATTAAACTACATTAACAGTAATCAATAACAATAATACAATTTATGCTGTAATATTCTGAAAACGTAACACCCAGATACAGAAATGTAGTGGAAAATTGTGAATATGTACTTGTTAATGTTTAGCTTGAGACCTTATGCTTTTTATATCCATGAAAAATGGAATAGTAGCCCTGAAAATTACCAGTGAAACAGAACTTTTTCTACTCCGTTAAAAGATATTCTAGTTTCCACTTACTGAGTAAACAAAATCTTGGACGGTAATAGTATAGTGTTTACGCAGACTTTGCAAGAAATTACAAATTTCTGATTCCTACATATATTGTTGACGTAGCTATCGAATCAACTTTAACTTCTTATAGGATGCCGTAAATTCTATCCCAAGTCATAAAGAGCTAAGTTTATTTAACTGTTTCCGATTTTTTGCTCCCCCGTCTTTGAAATATAACCGCCTCGTGAAGTGTTGAAATTTCCTAAAGGTTCTTTGTGGTGCTACGCTTTTATATTTGAAACCCTAGAAAAACCATCTTGTATTAGATTATGGAAAGCTTCTTTGTCCCTCGCTTTAAAAATATGTGATATTTCTATACAGCGCACAGCTGTCGATTTCATTGCATTTGTCAGTGCGTTGAGAGCATAATTTTATATATTCCGATTTATATTACAAACAGATTTGATAACATCGATACACATATGTTCAGCGACCTGCAAAAACAGTGCATGTAAAACTACAGAAGTAGGATAATATGAAATTGACGCGGTAATTTTAATTCCGGAAACATAACAATCGCTTTATCGTTCACTAAACCAAATTTTCAATTTAACGTATGTGCAATACGTATACCTACAATAAATGAAATATACTGTACACACTGCAATTTCTAAACCATGTATGTTACATTTTTATGCAGAAACGAAAATATTACACACTTACATAATTAAAAACGTGGTTGTTGCCCATGACCGTAACCTAATAAAATGTCTCCGCAAAGTCTCAAAAAACTGGTTGATTATGCAATAGGTTGCCTTTCGCTTAAAATATAATTGTTGAAATAATATCACATTTTCAAGTTTAACTTTTAATAAATACGTATACATTGAGCAAATAAATAGTTACAACCAAATTGTTATTTAATGGTATTTAAGTAATGGAGCGCCGTAACCTAGAGGTGCATGTACTTTGGCAAAGGGAGCAGCAAGAGCAACAGGAGCAGCAACCTTAGCTACAAGAGGTTCCTTGGTTACTACAGCGTTAAAACCATTGATGGGATCGGCAGTGTATTGGACAATACGTCTGGTACCATCGGGTTCAACCAAGGAATAACTGCCTTGAACGACATCTCCGTCACGGGTTTCTTGTTGGTTTTTGCTGTCACCAGTGAGACCATCTTGAATATCATAGGCGAAAGAGTATTGAGGATGGGGATCGTACTCGTCGACTACAGCTTTAGCAACGGGGGCGGCATATGCAACTGGTGCTGCAACTCGGGCAACGGCGGGAGCGGCATACGCAAGTGGAGCTGCTACACGTGCATATCCGGGGGCGGCATAGCCTACTGCACCACTATAACCCAATGGGGCACCAATTATACCAGCTTTAGCGATTGCCACAACTGCAGCCAAAATCATCAACTGTAAACAAAAGTACAAACATTTATAATTGTTCTAATTAACATTTAGAAGAATTTAAATATACCTTAAATGCCATTGTCAGTGTTGGTTACTTACTGCTGGAGTTATTTGGATGAAGAAGTATTTGGCCCGCGAATGCTTTTATACTCACTTTTTCGGATTTATCTAGAACACATTTCCCTGACACGCCTTCTTCTAGGTTATGAAAGACCATTTTATTTTAAAAGTCAATGTATCTGGACAGAGAAAAATGCAGACAAGTTCAAGGTAATTTTTGAGTTCTTGCTTAATATTTGCCTTAATAGTTTTATGTTGGTATTTAACTATCTTATCATAAAGATTAGTAGTCAAGGAAATTAGCAGGAGAGCTTATTTGTGCGAATGATAAATTTAACAAATATTAGCAAAGAGTATTTTTTATAAAAGTCATTAATTGTGAAGGTCGCTTTTAATATGTATGTGTTTATACAAAACTTGTAATTAATTTTGTTCTGTGTAGGTTGGGTAAATGAAGTATCGATGGAAAGCGGCATCATTTTTAGTTAATACCTAAATATTGTTGATTTTTGTATTATTTTATCAAATTGGTGTCAATAAATGGGAAACATGAATAAACGTTATAGTTTCGTCATTTTCCTTTGCCATATTAATTTACTAAAATGCCATAAAAATAGTGAACTTGCTCTACTATTTATATCTGTATCTTACATTACATAATTACATACTACTGAAGTATCGGCCCGTGTAGCTCTATTTTTATAAATTGTATATACATTCTACGGTTATTAGGCAAACAGAAATATTTAGTCACTGACACGTATAATCAGTTTAACATTTCGCATAATGTTAATAACATTTCCTTTTAAGTATCAGCCTTTGCTCTAATAATGGTGAAATGAGCCTAAAAGTTAATAATTAATGTCATAAATATTAATTGGTTAATAATTGCCTTTGGCTTTCAGGATTTTTTTTAAATAATTATATATGAATGGGTGTATGTTTCCACAACATTTAATAAATGAGTAGTAAATGTAAAGTATACTTAGAAAATGATATACTAAATAACAATAAATATAAAATGCGGTGTTTAAGTAAATAAATCAAAGTATGTAAGCTGTGCATATTTGGCGGTCCGTGTATATGCTTAAAACAAAAAAATTGCGAACTCAATCAGTATTTTTGTAATCAAACATATTATATATTTTTGACCTGCTCTAATTGTATGCATTTTGTTTTAATGGAACACCGCACAACTCTTGCATTACAGCATTATTCTAATTGTTTGTGTTACGTTCAAATTCTCGTGTTTCGTGTGATTGTAAATTATTAAATACCGTGAAAGTGACTATTACATAATTTCCTTAATAGGATATGTAAATTGATATAAAAATTTTTAGATTTTGAGATATAGTTGTCTTAAAAGTATAATAATTAAAGTTGAAATCTCTACTTAGATGCAGTTACCTTAATACCAGAATACTGTAAAACACAGCCAATAACTCCAGTACAATTTTCCTGTGGTCACGTTAGCACTTAAGTTCCTTTATTTGATCGCTCGAGTATATAATTTACAACGAATCTTTACCTCAACGGCTTAACATTCGCTACCTGTGTTTCCAAATTCCGTTTACTGAAATAACATTTCAAATAGTAAGATGCGAGAAATCAGATTTGTTTAACTTTTCGAGGAGTTTCAAATAGCTGTTAAAGTTAATGCTTTGCAATGAATTGTAACGGAATTCAATATTTCCTGATACTTGTCATTAGTTAGTTTCTTAAGGGTCGAGTGTTTACATTTATCATCATCATTGACAGCCTCCTCGTCCCACTGCTGAGCGGCGGTCTCTTCTCTGCCACGTGTTTCTCCTCAGCGCTAAGGTAGAAACACGGGGGACCTACAGTTTAACGTCGAATCCGAACGACAGAAATTCCAGAGAAAGTTTTTAGCGCTAACATCCCACGGTTGCAAGCCGGATTGGCAAATTGTGTGTGGTGGGTTGCAGACAAGTTTTGGTAACTAGCATAGCATTTTTAAATTATTATTAATACATATTATACAATTTCCACGTTATTAAACGTTTGCTTAAATATTACCTGCAAATTGCAATTATTTAGTTCTACTGCGCATACAAACAATTATTGTGGAGAAGAAATGCACATAGCGAGTGAGTTTGCTGCTCTTTTTGCTTTAATTAGTGAGGCGTGTTACACAGCGTAATAGAACATCTTAGTAACAAACGGGTAAAATACTATACTACCCATATGACTTCTTCAAATAATTATAAGTAGAAATCGTACTGCCATGCTGGTTGCATAACTTAATCGGGAAAATTTATTTTTAAAATACTGAATGCATGTGTGGTAGCTCAGCTGACAGAATGTCCGCTTTTTGGAAAACATGTCGATGGTAGCTTAGGTTCGATACCCGAGCATTACCACGTAGCGTATAATATTTTGCGATGCAACCCACCTCACACAATTCCCCAATCCGTTTCGCAACCGTATGATCTTCCCTGGATTTCCTGTCGTTTGAATTCGACATTAAACTGTAGGTCCCCCGTGTAACTACCTTAGCGAAGAGGAAACACGTGTGGTAGAGGAGGGACCAGGGCCTACCAGCGAGACGAAGGAGTTGTTACCTACAACATTTACATTCCTCTGCTGTCAAGTACTGTAGGTAATTTAAGGTCGTACTAAATTCTAATTATCTACTGCATACATGATATAGAAGGGAGGAAGATGTTCATACTATAACATCGCACATGTCACTGCAACGATAACGGTTTCATTATTTTGAAGAATATGATTTGTTGTAGGGGTTGGGGAATAAATCTATATTCTTAATTTTTCTAT
>JABXWE010013361.1:0-46044 GCA_014611495.1 Limonius californicus
TCTATGTTGGTGACTATTTGTAACATATAATGATAATATACTAATCAAATACCAGTGGCGGCTCGTGAGTTAAGAAAGAGGGTGGGCACAAGAAAAAACTTACCTATTTTTTGTACATAAAATCCATTCTCCTATTTTTCATGCTGGAAAAGACGTCTATGACTTTGTTGTCAAAATCCGGGATAGACTGGACGAACTTCTTTTCTATTGATAGGACCGCCAGTGCGTTCAGTCGATCTTCTGACATTGTGCTTCTCAGAAAAGTTCTAATGCGTTTGAGGGTGGAAAAACGTCGTTCACATTCTGCTGTCGACATGGGCGTTGTACAAATAATATCCAACAGTTTGTATGTTTCCGTCAAAACCTTTTTTAGGTTGTTGTCTCCTATGAACACTAAAAGTGGCAAAATACCACCTACGTCACACATGTCATCGCGCTCATAAATTGCTGAAAGTTCACTTTTCAATGTTACACTGTCCAACATAGGATAAGATTTCACAGTTTCATCAAAATATTTTTGTGGAAATGCATGCCTATAAGTTTTAAAATTTTGAGAATCAAATAATTTTGCTGCACTTAAGTGATCCCTAAAATCAAATCGGTCGCTAATTTGGCTTAAAATAGTGTCACATACTTCCTTTGCAATAACAGCTCTGTTATCTCCAGCTGTCGTTTTTTTGTCTTTTCCTTGCAGGTTCTTCATTATTGCGTTCTTGATTGTGATCGTCAGTAGAATTTCTAATTCGATTAATTTGCTGTTGAAATTGTTCAATTGCCTTTTGCAGTTGAGCACTGTCAATCCCGCGCATTTGAGTCTGATTAAATAATATTTCAACATGTGGCATGATGAAATGAAATATTTTCATCCAGTAGAGACATTCCGGGCAATTCAAATGTTTCAATAAACCACTTGCTTCACTAATAGTAACTGAATCCATCCCATCTTCGTCAATAATTTTGTCTAAACATTTCTTGAAAGAATCCTGGTATTCAAATAATGTGTTCACAGTTCGACTTTTGAAAATCCACCGTGTAGGAGCAGCGCGTGGTAATCTACGTTTGACTATTTCATCAAGAATTGCCGTTCGTTTTAGCGATCGAGAAAAAAAGCTTGAAAATGACTGCAAATTTGCAAAGAAAATTTTTACATTTTTATTGCACTGTGCCGCTCGTTTAATAATTAAATTAAATAGATGCGCGTAACAGTGAATATAATGTGCATGTGGAAATGTTCTTTTGATAATGGCTTGGACACCATTTGTCCTACCACTCATTACGGACGCCCCATCGTAACTTTGAGCGATTAGTTTATTGTTATGAGACCCAGAAGGAGAATTTAAAATAGTTTGCAATTCATTCAGCAATGTTTTTGCTAATACATCAGCATTATATCCACCCGGCTTAAAAAAAGCGTTGAAAAATTTGTCCATTAAACACGTATCGAATAATAACAACCATTTGCTGATGATTAGAAGTGTTTATAGTTTCATCGGCCTCCAAAGCAATGAAATTTGCAGATTGAATTTCTTTTAATATTTCCTGCTTGTAAATTTCCAACATTGCATATTCGTCGTATTGTTTCTGAAATATACACAATGTTAAAAATATTTTCTTTAAGGCTCTATAACTTCTAAGGAAGTAGATTGGTACTGAAGTACCTATGTTTGGTTTAATCGATTTCATTTGACCTCAGGAAGCTGTAGTTAAACAGTACCTATCCCTTTACTTTCAGTACACCTTGTACATCAGGTTTAAATTAACAATAATAAACCATACAATAAAATTTTATTTTCCGAAATAAGTAAAAGACTTACAGTAAGATGGAAAATCAAATTTTAATCTTAATTTTACTGTTTAAAGGATTTTTTGATAGGTACTAGTTTTGTGTTATAGAGCAAATATAATAAGAGATTTTAAATCGTAAAAATCACTTCAAGAACAAGTAGTGTACAATATTCCTAGAACTGTTTTCCATACATTTTAGTACATTTTACTTTAATTGATTTATTTCTACTTCATGGATAAATTGTAAGTACTATTTTTGTAATTTTGTAATGACAAAATTCATAAATGAATTATACAATTATAGTTAGTGCAGCGATTCTCAACCTTTTACTATTTGCGACTCACTTTTCACTCACCACTCTCATCGCCCCCCCCCCCCTATCATACAATAATTTTTACTGAAATCCTGCTGTAATTGTAATATTAGTTTCCATTTAATTGTATTTTGACGCTAAAGCTAGACTACGATCATAATTCTTAATTACAAACCTTAAAAATTACCACGAATAGGTAAATTTATTGATATTTGGCAACATCGATCCGCTGCATTTATAAAACCAGAATCGATCCCTCTCTGTTGTTCTCTGTCTTACATCCACCATATCGGACATTCTCGCGGTTTCACGAGAAGTTCCGATTTGTCTCGAACAATCTGGAACGTCTGCGCGACCGCGACACAAGCGTGTATAAATGCTGCACCTCGTTCAATTCCAGCCAGTTTGAGTCATAAGGAAAAGAAGAGATAGATTAATAGGACATATAATTCGTCATGCAGGGCTCCTAAAAACCATAATTGAGGGAAGAGTGGACGGAAAAAATGCTAGAAGAAGACCAAGAATGGAATACATGGAACAAATTATGAAGGACGCCGGATGTAAAAGCTATGTTGAACTAAAGAGGCTGGCGGAAAACCGTCAAAAACGCTCATAAACACAAAAATTGTTAATTATATGGACATAAATGTCCAGTTATTTGACTGATACAATCACCTTGAATAAATAATGGAGCATGAAGATAGTATCTAATAATAAAGGAAAACTGGAAATGGAAACTGTCTTTTAAACATTGTGTCCTGATAAAGGTATGCAAGGCCTAGAAAGCTCTATTTTATTTATTACAGTAGCTAATCACCTAAGCCCTTCCAGTAAGTATTATTATTAAAAATTTTGTGCCTAAATTCATTCAATAAGGATTACAATTATTGCGGAAAATAAGATATGATAGTAAACGGATATTTTGTTATTAGCAACAAACAAACAATGAACGAAACTTTTTCGTTGAATTTTTTCATGTTCCTCACTTAGTCGATGTATTAACATTCTAACATTGTAACACATACTTACCGGCGTTTTTCCAAGTTCTTCCAACAAACGTCGCCAGTTTGATAAGCTTATTTTGATACCAGGTAGAATTTATTGATGTCCCCAATACATAGGCATTGTAGACACAAATATCAAGTAGATTATAAAACAATATCATTGGTCAATGATTAGTTTTTCTCTTGTACATGTTGTAACGCCTAGTCAAATAGACGGCGACAGAGTCTGTTATACTAAATAGAAGCAATACCACGGAAACTACCATTTACGATGCAAGGTCCAGGTATCAAGGACAAGGGTCGACCAGCTACAGTCGAAGAAGGGGGGTTTGATAAGCCTAGGCGCCACCTGTTTAAAATATCCTTCGTCCTTGAAAATAACACGAGGTAAGGAGGAACCTTCCTGGAGTTCTGACCTACCTTGCTTCGGTAATTGCTCAATTTGTCACCAAGGTAAATTATTTTAACCCAAGACACAATAAAACACAACAATAAATTACAAAATTTCATTTTATATAAAGAATCACGCAAATAAACCTTTTTGGCACATCGCCACATGAAATTAAAGTAGGTATTCAATAAAGATATATAAAGATGTAACATGAATTAACCAATCATGGCTAACAGTACTTTCCCTTAAATAAATTAATAAAACAAAATTCTTGAATGTATAGGGAACGCAATAATGCGAAATGATTACTAGACTACGAAGCATTATTCCGCTTCCAACCATAATAATATTCGCGACCAAACCCGCTAAGTATTTTTAAGTTTCTCGAGGCCTCTCGAGCCAAATACCCAGATGTAAAAATACCAATATAATGGTATTAGTATCGGCGCACTCTTAATCAAGATTTAAAACTTCCGCACTATTCCCCCTTGCTATTTAAATTTTAATCTATAAAAGAAAACTAATTATACTGTTGACCATTTAACAATTATTAACAGAATTTCGATAAAATATCTCCAATATTAACAAAATGCAAAATCAATTGAATTTAACCTCCCACTAATTAAAGTGTACTTAGTCTTGTTATTAATTTATGTATATAATTACAAGATTTACTACGATTCCTTACTATTAAACTATAATTTTCCGAAACCCCTCGTATCCTCGAAATTATAAGTAAAAATTGAATATGAAAGAAACTGACACACCTGCGATCTAGCTATCTCCATCCACACCTGTTGTATGCGTTCGCTGCACGGCAGATAAGTCCACTCGTCTCGAACCCACAGGATCTCTTTGATTTTTCACAAATGACTGGTAATTTCTGTCAATTCTAACTCCAGCCCATTCGCCTAAATAATTTCAATAGTCTTAGAAGTGAAACAAAAGAAATTGGATTTTCTATGCTTATCAAAAGATGTTAACTGGCGAAAGAACTCTCTCAAAAGATTTGCACACAGATTGGGATCAACTCCCCGGGAACTCACATCACACTATCGATGCCTAAGAACTTCCCAAATGTGTCTTGAAATTTCAAATCGGAAAACTTCCCAAGTCTTAAAACGACTTCCAAATTAACTCAAAATACGTGCACTTTCTTTGAGAACTCGTACAGTTATATGTCCAACGGAAAACCCAAAATTCACCATTTCCTGAATCGGAAATCCACGAGTAGATGATACGAAACTTTCACAAGGCCAATTCTGAATTAGTCAAAAGCTTAAATATGCAATCCAAAACGCTGTATTGAAAATTTAAATACCAATCAACGAGGCGCAAGAAATCGCACGTTACAATATACTTAGTCAACTTCTCTTTTATTAGCATTATAATCCAGAACTATATCTGGTTTTTTTCATCTCTAGCTACAACTTTTTTATTATGGTATAGGACACTCACGTGAACCACGTTTTTGTTTTTCTTTGGGATACAGTTTAATGTTACAACAGCTTAGGTAAAGTAAATAGGTGTACCTACCGTGGACTTCCTTGTTGTCCTAAAGCTTATATAAGGGGACCGCGGTAGAGTAATGGCCGCAGCGCTTGGCTTGGAGTTATTCTACCAAAGTCGCTCAGGTTCGAATCCTGAGTACTGCACTTTCCCAGGGTGTTTGTGGTGTCTGGGGCATGGGGTTTTTCAAGGGTGGGGCATGTTAGACCTGTGAATAGCAGGAAATGTGCTGAGCCGGGGTAAGCTGGGTCGGATGGGAATCTTGGAGTTGCCTATGGCAATTCCACGATTCTTAAAAAAAATAAGGAAAACTATAATTGTTAATTTCCTGATATTGAAATTTTGAGTATATAACCATGGTGCAAAAATTTTATTGCTGCATAACTACATGTTGTTATTATTATTATTATTATTATTATTATTATCACCTTTATTTACCAGCCCAATCTCAATGAACATAACTGGTACTATCAAGTTTTATTAACGATTAACATACCCAACGGGAGCTTGACTTATACCTTAAAGTACTGTTTTTAATATTCCATTATGGCTCTAATTGGACTGCTTGCTATGGAAAGAATCACTTCTCTTTTCAAATTATTTATAACATTATAATATATCAAAACTTAAACAGAATGAAAACTGTTTATTATACTTGTAAAATCTTGTTTAAGCATACATTTTTAGTTAAATACATTTAAAAGTTTTGTTTATTATCCACACAATAATTTCTAAAATAGTGCAGTTCCTGCAATAAAAAACAAATAAAAAATACAATTGGAACAAAATACATCCACTACATAATACTTTCATTTAAAGATTTTTCATAATCAAGAAACTTCCAATAAAGTCCTGAATGGAGAAACTTTTAAATCAAACCATCTTTAACCATCCTAGCAACATCTCCCCTTTTAACCTTTCCTGATGGTGTGAGTGGCATAGCATCGATAATTTTGACCCCACCTCTCAATCTCTGTCTATCATCGACTCTTTGTTTTACATAATTTTCAAGTTCTTTTGCTGTAACTACTTCAGCGGTACTATTCAACTCCACCACACCTACTGGATGGTTTCCATCTTCTGGATGAGGTAGTGGAACAACTATAGCAAGCCGAACTGCAGGATGGCTTTGAAGGATCTCTTCTAATCTAGCGGGAACAACCTGATAACACTGGTATTTGAATATTTCCTTGACTCGGTCTACTATGTAGAAGCAGTGATCTTCGTCATAGTAGGCAACATCGCCAGTCTTCAACCATCCTTCAGAATCCCAGCAGTCTGAGGAGTCCATATTGTAGTAACCATTCATTTGAAAGTCTGATTTAAGTCTAAGTTCTCCCTTTTGGCCTTGTCCAAGAAGCTCTTCTGTCTCTGCATCGACTATCTGAATTGAATTATTAGAATTAATTAGCAATTTTTTCGAATATTCCAATGTAGCAAATTCAATGTTACAGACTGTTTTAGACATTTTGGAAATGTAAGATGGATAAAGAAAATGTAAACGATAATGGAGACCATTCATTGGTTGAAAACTTCTATTAAAGGCTTTGCTGTGTTCCATGATAATTAAAATCACACACTTTTTGGTTAGTTGTAATAATGTTTCGGAAGTTAGTTGTAAAAAAAGAGCAAAATATGAATCTCAGAAAAGTTATCAATGTGTTGAGTGCCAAACTAACTGTAACTGTAACTGAACTATAGTGAATTTATCTCCAACATAATAATTATGCATGTTCAGAAATACATTTAGATAAATTTTGTTTAAGAAAACTTTCTCCAGTCTGTAATCCAATTTCCTACTTAGTTGAACCAGCAAAGTTTCCTTCTTCTTTAAATTTCATAATTTTTAATTAAATATAAGAAATAAGGTTTACCTTTAAAATATCCTTTTATAAATTAGTTTGCTGTGGATAAATAAGTATATTACAAATAGTATGATATAAATATACAGAGCAGACCATAAGGAAGTACCCGCTTTGAAGTAACCACTATTTTGTCGTCGCGCATTGCGCGTCAATTTTGTTTTCAGAGTTGTGCAATGTATACGTCCAAGTTTCATTATGAAGAGTGCACAAATTGTAACTTTGTTAATTAAAAACAATGAGTTGACTATTTCGACGTAGCAAAATTTTTGCCGAAGTCATCTACGTCGTCCGACTCCTACTGAAAGTTTTGTGCAAGGTGCAATTGTCCCGTACATTTTTGAGTACCATGAAAGCACTGCTGTTACATTCAACGACGACCGCCATGCTCGAGAATTTTTTGTCACCTCAATTAGAAATATTTTTACTCGAGGATACGTGGTTGCCGGTGCGAGGACGTCATTTACAGACAGACAATGTTAATTTTGAGAAACGTGTTCCTGGAAAGTTGCAATTCTCTAAATCTAAATAATTGTCCAAACCAAAATGTTTTGTTTTTTCTATTATATTATATATAGCGCAAAATAGAATAAAATGGAGAGCAATGGGGAGGCTTATGTCCAACAGTAGACGCGATTGGCTGCTTGATGATGACGATGATACGGTAACGGTTCAAAAAGTTAACCTGTCTGACTGTTGTATAAACATAGGGGTATAAGATGAACTGGAAATCCACAAACTCGGCAAAGATGCCCACAACCCCTTATCATATCACCCCATATCCTTGCTGAACATTCACGGGAAACTAATAAAAACCCATCGCCTCCTGCCTCCAAGATTTTTTAGAAACCAACAGCTTTTTTCCCCAGGAACAATTGGATTTCATCCCCACCACTCCACAACCCCATCTTTGAACTTCATACACACTCCACCAGAAGTGCTAACCTGAAAAGATGTACACTTGCTGTCTCCCTGGACATTGAGCGCGCGTTTGATAGAGTTTAGCATAACGGTCTCATCCAAAAACTCATTTCTCTCAACTTAAATCCCCATTTCACCGAATTAACAGACTATTTTCTTTTCAACTGCTCCTGCATTAAAAACTCACAACTCATATTCCCACTCCATCAACTTTCTTTCAAGCGTTTTCCAGAGATCCGTACCTACCCCCTTATTATGCTCTGTTCACTCTCACGATATTTCTATGGCACACGGAATTCTAGAAGGGAAAACAATAATGAACCGCCTCACCACATCCAGACTCAAATACTGGGCCCATATCCTACGACGACCTGCCACCCATCCTCTACAGCAAGAATGTGCCATGCAAGTTGCAGAAAAGAAGATCGGAAGACCATGCTACACGTGGAAGTCATCACTGGAGCAAGACATCCAGAACTCCGGCATACCGAAGCAGACATGGGAGAAATGGGCCCGGCGAAAAGAGGATATCCGAAGAGATGTCAGAAGAATCTACGAACTCCTGGAAGAATCCGATCAAGAAACGACCGACGACGAACAGCCCAACGGAGACGAAAAGAAGACAGAGAATGAGGACGGGGAGCACAGCGGAGCATAACCGCAAAAAATACCAGGGGGAAAGAAAACGTTGGATAGCTAGCCCTCCACTGCAGTGGGGAAGGTTAGGGAAAAGCAGGACGTTCAATTCCGAAGCAAACGGTCAACTAAGTGAAAACCGACAGGAAAGCAGGGCGCTAACTCTCCAGTAGTTAGTTAGTCATAAGGCACCTAAGATAAGAGCAATCTGGTACCCTTATACATTAACTAGATAAGATCTACGAATACTGTAAATCTCGATCCCCAAGCAATTAGGCTCAGAGGCTTAATCGCATGAAGGTCAGTTTAAATCAGTCAGGGTGTACCTATTAAGAAGCTATTAGTTCCTAGAAATCTAAAATAGGTGCACTATGTAACCTTAGAAAACTAGATAAATGAGAAATAAGAACATTGTGAAACTTTGCTATCAAAGTTAGTAGGTTCAAATGCTTAAGTGCATAACGGTCTCGGGTACGCACTCAACAGCCCACTGATGCGTATCTTACTAACTACCCGGTGTTGCAGCAGCGGTGTCTTGCGGTAGGCATTGCAGACATGCTAACGTTGCGCAATGCCCCACCCGATCCCCCCTTCCTCTGAATCCCTAGCCACCTACTGGCATGGGGTGGGCCTGGCGTATCCAGGATCGACCCTCGAGTCAGCTCCATGGCAGATGATGATGATGATGATGCATCCCGTGAAATCCAAATTCGCTCAACAGCATGCGCAGGTGTACCAGCCGATGGGGAATAAAGCTCAACGTAGAAAAATCACTAGCCATCTTATTTCGCCGTCCAAACTCCATCAAAAACGCTAGACTAGATCCCTCGGATACATTTCTATTCATAATCAACGAATCCCACTCTCCAACCATGCCCGATACCTTGGTATCATTTTTCAACACACATAAACCCTAAACCTCGATATCCGAGAAACCCTCAAATAAATGCGCAACCGTTCCCACCTCCTCCGAATCATTCAAGGCCGTTTCTAAGGTTGCGATTCCCGAACCCTTCTACACAGGTACAATACTTTCATACGCCCCATCATCGCAGCATGCGAAAGGCAAATTCTCCGTTGCATTTTCCCCCTACATCGAGAACATCCCAGTAACCAAGTCCACATCGACACTCAAACTACTCCAATCCCATCCAATCTACCATCTTCTGGAACTCCAACCGAAATAAATATCTAGAACTCTCTTCCACGGCATTCCTATCGCCATGGTAGTCAATCGCATCTCCAGAAAACCCCGAGGGAACTCAAGCACCCCCCAACTGCCCTCCTTTGATCTGCGTATCCCGATCTCCCAGATAACCGCATTACCCTGGTGGAGGAAACTCTACTAAGAATGAGGTGAGCACACACTTCACTGACTCTAACTTCTAATTTCAAATAACCCGCAACATCAGAACCAGAGGCAACGGAAAGGAACCCACCACACCAGGAACCAAGAATCAGCACCCGCCAGCCAACCACCCGACAGAAATCCACCAGGACGTCATCGACCCAGAAGAAGAAAAAAAGATCCATCAATTATATAACTAGCTTTAATAAAATAAAAAGTAATATCTTAAGCAAGAATAAACGTCTTTGAAAAAATTGAATTTTGGTTTACTTATGAATTTCTTCTAAAAATGTAAGACCATGTTTTCCGACCATTTTCTCATAGGTCTTGGGTGGTTACAGCTAATATTAATTTTTACCCTATTAGAAACAATTGTTTACCTTATAGGAGAATCCTGGCATAGTTGTTCCACAAGAATTGGCTTTAGACATGATTAATCGAACATGCTCCGGATTACTGCCAGGTCTGAAAGACAAAGCAGCTCCACAGACTTCAGTTAAGCCGTAGGTATTAGCGACCAGCGAGCGTGGTACCATTTGCCGTACTACTTCGATCTGCTTTTCAGTCATTGTAGTACCAGTGATAAGAATAAGTTTCAAGCTGGTCAAATCTCTTCCTGTAGGTGGTCCACTTCTGCACGTTGCCAGTAAACGACTTGCCGCTAAACCCATGACAGTTACCTAAACAAATCAGTAAATTTCTAATATCTTAGGATTTTGCTGTTTCTTACCTTGCATTTTTCCACTGTGGCCCAAACGGTGGTAGGGTTAAACTGTGGATAAACCACGAAACAGTTTTCAGATAAAATAGAGCTTAACAAAGTAACTGCTGATGAACTCCAGAATAAGGACGAATACACTAGGATGATGTGACTTCTTTTGGTGAAGAACGCACTAAAAATAAAAATTTGGTTTTACTTACATACCGTACATTATATTTTGCCGCTAACTCCGTACAATAGTACAACTAGGTGTAGCACTAACAGTCTGCTTAGCCGGTGAGGACATGAATTGTATCGTCAACAATCAATCAAATCAGTTCTTATTTCGTTATGCACTTTCAATATTATTATCTTAACTGGAACTTTAATCGATGTTAAGGTAATTGAAAATCAGTATCACTAGTTGTATTACTTATGATAAGACGACAAACTTATACAACCAATCGTGTAAACCGTTTCCGACTATTGGTTGTTGTGACATAAATTCCATAGAGTTGAGTCGATATAAAATGGTAAACTTTTTCTAAACAAAATCACTTACGTAGTTTGGAAAGCCTGACTCAGGACAGCGTGATGGCTGATGCAGATTCCTTTTGGCAATCCTGTTGTTCCACTGCTGAAAAAAATTAGAGCGGTTTCTTGCACATCCGGCACTTCCACCGGTTTAAAACTGCCCTCTTCTGCCGATTCCAGCAAAAAATCGGAAAACTTCAAGTGGTTCTCTGTTTCTCCAAAAACGACAATATGTGCATCAATTTTAATCTCACGAACGGCATCTGCTATTAGATCGACCGCTTCCGGCCCAACAAATATAATTTTTGGGCTCACTTGCTTCAGTAAGTGAACTGTGTCGGACGCTGACAGACTCGGGTCGAGGTTGGCGAGCTTACAGCCGAGGAATAAGCCGGCCAAAAGGGGAACATACACGTCCAGATGATTAAAGCTGCAAATTGACACGATATCCGTTGATGCGATTCCTCGGGAGCGCATGCTGATTGCAGCGCGAACACACCGCTGCAGAAGCGCATCGTAGGTGTCCGTGTTACCACTAATCCCATCGATCTGGAAAATATCGTTTGAATGAAGTTCTTTGGAAATGAGTTTAAATTCAAGTAGGTACCTGCGCAACGATCTCTGGATTTTCTTTCATTTTTTCATAAATGACGACTCCTAGGCTTTTCTTGGGGGCTTCTGCGATCTTCGGAACGCTGAGAATCTTACTGACTTTACCGGCATCACCTCCTGCACAATATTTATAATTAAATATTAGCAGAACCCGTGGGTTACTCCCCACACTTGTTTGTGGAAATATCAATATCCATATCAAATCTATGTACATTTAACAAAATATGTTTTTTATACCGTTATTTACTTTTAGCGATATCCTTTATTTTAGTATGTGATGCAAAGTGAATTTTGAAAGGGTAACAGAGTAGTGAAGGTAATTTTAAGATAATTTTTTGAATAGAATGTTTAATAATTATACAGGACTTTTTTTGGGATTGATGGTGTATTTTAAAGGACAAAATACTTGTATTGCCGTTTTAACATAGTTTAATTTAATATTTTCCCGAATAAGATGCCAAAAAACAACAATTATACGTTTGTAGGCAATTAATGACATCCTGTAAATTTTAGCTGCATCGAATAATTTACTAATACTATTTTTTATTATTTTTGTTCTCCATATACAACTACGACAAAATAAGTTGCTTTGCGATTTCAATAGATTTGTAAAATGATAGCAAATTTGTTGAGAACCTAACTAGCTTGACCAATTACACCAAGCAGTCGACAAAATCATATACATATAATAGTCCAATAGTTTTTTTTTTATTTTGATAACGGAATTTTACTATATAAATATCAAAGGCCCAGTTGGGGACATTTCAAAAAGACTTTCAATCTCCAAGATACAAAGAGCCGGACGGACCAAACGATGACGGACCATACGCAAGATCACGGAATAAATATCTAAACAACAACTATTAAAGATATGTATCTGGAATGTACGGTCAATAACGAATAAAGAACAGGAACTAATTAAGAACCTGCAAGAAAAGTATATAGAAATTGCTTTCATAACTGAAACAAAGAAGAAGCTAAAAGGAACAAAAGACATAAACCAACAATACACAATGATATATAGCGGAGTGGGAAGAACACAATGTGCGCAAGCTGGAGTAGCAGTCATAATAAACGAAAAATGGAAGAAGAGAATACATCATACAATTGGATCAATGAGAGGATGTTGACTGTAAGGTGCAGAATTAAACGAGGATATATGGTATTTGTATGTGCCTACTCTCCAGAGGATGGCAAAAAACTAGAAACTGAAGAATTCTACGAGCAACTACAAGAGACACTTGAGAAAATCAATAAAAACAACTACATCATATTAGATGGTGACTTAAATGCTAGAATAGGGAATGAACCTGTTGACAATCTTACAGGTACGGAAGGAAAAACCACAACAAATCAGAATGGGCGGAAGCTACGCGACCTCTCAACATACAACATATTAAAAGTAACAAACACATTTTTCAGGCGCAAAGACATACACAAGTACATTTGGTCGCAAAGAGCGTACCAAAATATAATAGATTACTTTTTAACAAATGAAAAGACATGGAAGCTATGTCAAAAGACCAGGGTCTAGAGGCCCAGAATATATATAGTGACCATTTCATGTCATACGCAAAATTTAAAATGCAAAAATAATGGAGAAAATAATGGAATCTAAAAATGATGGAGATCAAGAAAGTGTTTGGAAGGTTAATTTACTACAAGAACAATCAGTACCAAAATTATATCAGAAAATAATAATAGAATACAACAACAAAATACCAGTTCAGAGTAATATAGACGCAGAATGGAGGAAAATAAAGCTAATAATAACAAATGCGGCAGATGAAGCATTGGGAAAAAGGAAGAAGAAAGGGAATAGTAATCTACTGCAAAAATGGAACCAAGAAATTAAAACCGCAATAGAAAACAAGAAAAAGGCATACCTATGCTATTTACAAAATAGAACAGAAGAGGCATATGAAGAATATCCAAGACTATCAAACATATGCAAAGCAATAGTAAGAAGTTTCAGAGATGAAAGCTGGAGAAGATACATATCAGAAATAGAAAACGATATACACGGAAGACAAAGATTTGCATACAAAGCCATCAAACAATTGAATAAAGAAGAAAGAGAAATATCAAATATAATAATGATAAACAGTAAAGATTGGCTCCTATATTACAAAGAATTGTGGACTCAAGAAAAAACGTCAATTTAGAGAAAAGCACACAAGGCTATCAAGAATATGAAGCAACAATAGACAACATTGAGATGTACGATTTGGAAGAAACATTAAAGCTAAAGAAGAACAGAAAGGCTTGCGGCAGTGATAAAATTAACGCGGAACTAGTTAAATACTCCCGTATAAATGTCAAAGAAAGATTTTTAAAATTCATAAACGAATGTTGGAAACAAAAAGAAATACCAGACGATTGGCGCACCGCAGTGATATGCCAAATATTTTATAAAGGAGATAGAATTGACCCAAACAACTATAGAGGAATAAGTCTATTAAACTCTGCTTATAAGATATACTCCAAAATTATTACAAATAGATTAAATTCTTTAATCAAAACGAATATCTGATCAAGAAGAAATCAATATCAAACATAAAATCGAGTGATTTAATTACATTAACGGTACCATAAGAAGAACCGTAAAGAATAAAGTGAGAACAGAAACAATCATAAAACTGTATAAAACATTATCGGTACCTACATTTATTTACGGAAGCGAATCATGGACCATCGAAAAAGAGGACGAACAGCAAATACAAAGCAATGAAATGAAATTCCTCAGAAGCATCGCAGGATACCCAAGGGAAGATCATATAAGAAATGAGCGAATACGAAATGAATTATATATCTTTAATCTCAATGACAGAATCAAAGGATACAGAAGGGAATTGAAGAACCATATCGACAGGATACCTGAGCAGAGGATGCCTAAATACTACATGCATTATAAGTCCACATGCAGGAGATCTTCAGGCCGTCCCAGGAAACGATGGAAGAACCAAGAATAATATTGTGCCAAGGAGACGTAACAGGCTTAAACATAATACATAAAGGATGAAGAAGAAGAAGAAATATCAAAGAATTATATGAAGAGAAGAGAAGTTGTAGAGATTTTACACTGCAAACTGAACTTAATTATTTTTCCATATTATTACAAATTTGTTACTGCTATAAATGTTGTAGATACGTCACTAAATTGGTTTATCATCATAATCATGATCCTCGTTTGTACACTTGCGCAGTGTCGTGGCGGTGTGAGGCAAAGCTAAGCTAGTTTGTGCTACGCACAACAGGGCCCGACTTTGCGAGTTACCGTGTTGGTGCGAAACCGTGCTTGACTTGCCTGGTGTGTGGGGATGTCTTTGTTTATGGTCTTGTTACTCCCCTAATGCGACCGTAATACGAGAAGTGCCATTAATTTGATCTCCAATGGCAAATGGAGACCGGAACCCAGTACCGACCACCCAGAGAATTGAAAAATTTCCGACCTCTGGAGTGATTCGAACCGGGAAGCGTTCGGGCTATTACATCCAAAGCCTGGCTGTCTTACCACTGAGCCACCCCAGCCTCCTAAATGGGTTTGTTTCCTAATTTATCAATGCAGCATGATGTAATGCCCATTTGTGCCGTTTACGTAACTTAAAAGTTTTTGTTTCTTCATTTGCAAATTTTATTTTTGATTTTTTGTTTGAATCGGCTGCAATTCATACCAGAAAATACAAAGACTAGATGCAAATATTTTCTAGGTGGCTATTTGACAACAACAAACTCCTAAGTATTATATCTAAATTTGAGAAACGAATGAGCTTTATATGAATTTTCTACATGCACTATTGACAACTGTTTTATTAATGCAGTTATGATTTGGTCTACATTCGAAAAACTGTAGCATTGCTTACACAGATTATAAATCTGGAACAGATTTGCTAATTACTTAGATTAATACTGTTTTTGTCTAATAAAAATGCTGGTATATTTTGTATATGGCAAGAGAATAATTTTGATTCTAACGCACTATTATCCTAAATCGGAAATTATAGAATACGTTATACGGAATTAATAAGCGGTACATCGGCTATGAAATAAATCCGCATAACTGTCAAATAACCTTATTTGTTAATAATAAATTACCTTAATGGTTGTTTACTGTTTTTACTATAATATAAAAATGTAAATATTTACTATAACAATTCAAATTGTGTTAAGGGCAAAACGAACTTTTTCGTCGGACCGCAGCAGGAAACATGGAAGTGCCTTCGACTTAGCTCAGAGGAGTGTAGGTGTGGATTACGAGAAACGCTTAAGGGAAGGAAATCTAATATAATTGTATACAGGGTAAGCCGAAATTAATGGGAGCCACCCTCCAGGTTACAACTGGATGCAGGTTCTCGTAGGAGGGCCGAGAAACCAGCAGCTTACGGGAGTTCGAACTCACCTTTATTGTGCCTCCTCCGGTATATAATGCTTACAAAGTTCATGCACAATACAATAGAAATACACAGAAGTAAAATATATGGTGAATTTTAAGACAAATATATCTCTATTACTTGAAATTGGTAACATACATAATACAAAAAAAAAATACAATAACAACGGCAATACCTGTAGTGGAACACAAGGGTAGTTGGAACGTCCAAACAAAAGAGCTTGCCGCCACTGGTTTACGATATTTGCTTTACTAAACACAAAGATCTAAGCAGTCAGCGACGTTCGAGTTTAAAAAATTAATTACACTTTACAATTATCAACTAATGGCAATTGGCGACTGAAGGTCGCTTTGCGTTACATCAAGAAAAGGTTTCAGCGCTTTAAACCAGTAAAATGAATTTGGGAACAAATTTTCACAGCAGCACAATTAACAATTTTTTACCTTAGTTTTCTTCAGGTAGGGAGTAGAGAGCGAAAAGCACAATTTGGGGTCTTTCTAGGTTCTTCCTTGGGAAGGGCCTCGGTGGAGTAGTGTGGATACGCGTTGCCACTCGAGGTCACAACGAAATGTGGTCGATCAGCTGGGGTGTTCGAATCTCGACTGGGGCGACCGCATTTCGCTTAGTTAAGTTTAGGCTGCATGTTGCATGAATGGTTAGTATGTAAGGGACGTCCGCACCCCCTGAGGTAATGCTAAAGCGGTTCTGGGAGGGGGGCGATAGCATGAATGAATGAGAAAAAAAAGTTCTTCTCTGGAACAAAATTATAGGCACGATGTCGCTTTGCGTTTGTCGCAGCAGCGGCACATCCAGAGGATCAGGAGAGGGGTTCGTTATTAATCTGCCAAAAGCGATAGGCAAATTCGCAATGAACTGCCTTCCAACGGTTAAATTTAGCGTATATCTTAAATCCTACACTTGTCGAGGGTCTGTTCACCCTACGGTGATAACAATGATGCGAAAATTCACGCAATAGATGCCCCATCGAATCCCAAGCCGCCCTTGCAGCGCTTGTCGTCGGCATTGAGGTCTTAGCAAGCCACCGGGTCGAAAGCAGATCTTAAGTCGACTCCGAAAAAAGCGAACGCAAATATCTAGCAGCTGGAAGTATTTCACCATTTGACGAAATATGTTGCAAGAATTCTAGAACAATTAACACGTAGGGTTCCCTGAAGGTTAGGAAATTTCTAGCAAGCGTTCACGGTCAAGCGCGTAGACAAAATATTCATCGGCACTTCTCTAGGATAACAAAAAAATGGTCCACTAAACTGTATTCGGGAAATAATAAGATAGGAATCGGTTAGGAAGCGGCCCATATAATAAGACTTTAATCCGTAAGAAGCGGCAAAACTAAACGAACGTTACAATTGTATCAAACAGAACCGATAAACTGGATGTATTATTAGATCGCTCTCTCCAATGCGTTCTCCCGATTTAACCTCCGATTTTTTATTCTATGGGGCGATTTGAAAAATTAAATTTACAGTAACATGTATGTGAGGTAAAACAATTAAAAAACAAAACGTAAGTTACAATTCAGTGTGTTGTAGCTACGCTTTCTGTGAAACTTTCACAGACCTTCGACAGAACTACCGGTTGTTGAACAATAGGATCCAGGAGCTCGTCCAGAAGCTGCAATACTGCGTCCAGCAGAGTTAATATTTCTAAGAAAGCGAGGGTAAACTGCCCCACACAACGAGGGGCGACTTCTTTATAATGTCCCCACGAGGATCCAACAGCAGCCAAGAAATGTGGCTCAGCAATTGAGCGTTTACCTTTCGGGAGGTATTGGGCTCGAACCCCGGGCCGACTAGTCGTTTAATCTGTTTTAAATATGTGATATTATATTTTATAAATTATTACAAAGTTTATGTAAATTATTGCAAATCTTTAAAGAACAGGTATTTAAATATTTTCTAATAGGGTTAAAGTAGGTGAACGTGAAGGCCATATAATAAATCCAGTTGGTTATGTCTACATATTATGCTAACAGAACGTTAAACAGAATTAGCATTACGCAAGTAGAAACGGGAAAGTGCTGAATTTTTTTTAAATACCTTGCTTGATGTATTAATAAAAATAAGTGAGACTGAAAATCTAAACATAAGCTATTTCTAAACTTTATTAATTTGATAATTTCTTTTATAGCAGATATATTGGCTTTTACTATAAAATTATTTGGTTTAATAAAATATTTACTTGAATATTCAAGGGCTAGTAATATCAATATTTTAAAAATAATAATCGTCACAATTTCAATAAGTTTTATTTACTTTTCCTGCTTTATAGATATTTGACATGCAAAATATCATTTTCTAAAGTAGTTATTAATATTGTAAACATTTGTAGTTACGGAAGCAGTGCAGTGGATCTTGATTTCGGTAAAGGTGTGTTTTGTTAAAGTGTGTGAATTTGAAAGGCCTCGATTATATCCAATTTACGTTTAGCATTACAAAAGTGTAAATATGTTATTATATTATGCCCATTCAACCTCTCATAAATAAAATAGGGTCCAATTAAATAATCATCGCATATTCCAGCCCACACGTTAACGGAAAACTGCTCCTGGTGACGGGATTTCAAGATTGCATGTGGGTTTTCGTAAGCACAAAAATGATTATTGTGAAAGTTTTGGATGGCGTTTCTGGAATAATTGGCTTCATCGGTGAATAAAATTTCAGTATCAAATAATGGATTTTCATACACTTTTTGAAGAAACCATTGGCAAAAGTTCATCCGTAATGGAAAGTAGCGAGGGAGTAGAGCCTGAACCCGTTGGATATGGTAGGGATATAATAAAAAGTCATGGAGACTTTTCCAAACAAGTATATGTGAGATATTCAAATTGTTCCCAATTTTTCGTGTAGCTAATCCGGAATCTTCCTCAACTGAATTCAAAACCGCTACCTCAATTTCTGGTGTTCTTACAGTACGTTGTACTCCTTTTAGATGATTGCCTGGTTCAAAATATCCCTTTTTGCACAACCTTCTATGAATGTTTGAAAATGTTCGTGCATCCGGGATATTTCTATTTGGAAAGCGGTCTTCATACAACCGCGTGGCTTCCAGTGCGTTACCATCAGCGAGCCCATACATGTAATGCATATCTGCAAACTCAGAATTCGTAAAATGGACCATGTTTTTTTAATAATATTGTCAATTTTAATGACTTAAATACGTGACAACTCTTACCTACTAGATACGTTTTTAATCCTTGATAATACCCAATTGCATAACAACGTGCAAATGAATGAATTATATTTTTTTATGCGAAAACCGTACGTCAAACGAAAAAAAATCAAGAGACCAGATTTGCTCAGAAAGGAATGAGGATTTCAAAAATAATTTTTACTTTAAGAAAAAGCAGTGGCGTATTACTTTTCTCTTTAAAATGATTCAATGCAAATCCCGCACGAACGCAACTGGCAAGAATAAAAAATTATGTTATACAGCAGAAAATACCTTTTGATGCATAGAAGATGCGTACTACGTTTCACAAAAATATCTAGGGTCATACCAAAGTTATCATAAAAAAAAAGAATTTTTTCTTAAAAATTTAACACCCTGTAGTTCAAAAGTTAAGACCTTTAGGACATATGTTCGTATAAAGTTTTTTTCTCAGAATGGACCCAAGAATAACCTCCTTAAATATTAGCATGTTATTCAGAAAAACCCTGTATAATAAAACCAATGTCGATTCCCACAAAATTTAATATATGAACTTGGAAAATTGTTGTCAACGTTTTCGGATTTTCTATAATCCATCTTCAAACTACAAAAATTACAAAAAACACAAACCTAAGCTTCTAAAAGAAACATATTGAGAAAATAATTAAGTTCACCCAAAAAAAAAAACAAGCACAAAGTACTTGAAATTAAACATCAAAGTGGAAACCAAAAACAATTTACGTGAGCATGCTACGACAACTTAAAAACAAAACAACCGCAACGCCGGCAGATCAAAATATAAATAAAATAATTATACATTAGATGTCAAAGGAATATATTAGAAATCTTTTTTAAATTTGAATTTGAGGAAATCCCGAATGAGAGGTGACATGAGAACAGATATAAAATACAATTCTTCACCACTAACTAGACATGTCAAAATACCGGAAATAACTATCCACAAAACTTAATGTTAAAAATTAGAAGCGCCATCTATATGTCGAAGCATGACACACAAGCAACAGAACTATAGCTAACTAATTAAAAGGCAAGAAACCTAATTGTAAACTACAAGGTGACGAACAATAAATTTCTAAATTAAGAGATAACAATATTAGAACAAAATATAAAACGTATATGGGAGATTATTGAAAGTAATATCGTTCAAAACATTATCAGGTTGGTCTTTGTATTTTTTGACAGCTTTCGTCATTTCCATAATTTCTAACAGATTTATTCGTAACCCTTTCTCACAAAAATGTAAAATTTGATGTCCATATTCATGTTCGTATTATGATCTTCAGAAATGATATGAGCTGCTAAAGCAGTTTTGAAATTGATATTCGGATCTAGGTTAATTAAGTTATTTTTGATATTTTTTTTGTGTTCGTTGATGCTCACATTTATGGATCTGCCTGTTTGGCCAATATAAAAAGTCGGACAGCTACTGCAATTAATTTTATAAATCCCAGATTTCGAGAGAGGATCGATACTGTCTTTATTATGAACTAAAAGATTTTTTAGGTTAAGGGGAACTGAAAAGGAAATTTTTATATAAAATTATTTAAAAATATTGTTCAGTTTTTAAGATACGGGGTCAATAAAAGGGTAAAGAGTAGTATTTAGTCTGATGGTCTTTTCTAATGATAACTAAATTCGTGGATTGTTTAATACTAAATGACCTTTTCACCTTCATAAATAAGTTGTTAATTAGAGCAGACGGATAACCGTTCTTGTAAGCAATATAGTGTATAATGTTGAGTTCATTGTTGAAATCATCATCGTTTAGACCAGGGGTCGGCAAAGTCTATAAACTTAAGAGCCAAATTTTTATTTAAAATGATTTCAAACTGGATCAAGAGCCACGGATGATTTTTTTTCCATAAAGTCATATTTTTGTATTTTCTTCCGTATTTTTTTAATTAAATATTTGGTTAAAAATAAATATTTTTATTTCTTTGAAAAACAAACTTTATTTAAATAGGTAGATTATAGTTATAGGTATTTAAAATTCGAAAAATGTACTCAAAATAAAAAAATAAAATTCTTATGAATAAACACAATTAAAAATAATAATTATAATTAATGAGACGGATGAGCTTGCATTTCATTGGAAAGTTTTTTAAAGTCTGGCAGGTAGCTGGTAATTATCAATTTTAAACACGACTTCAAATTTTCATTAGTTTACTGACTTCTCAGTTTGATCCTAATCAGATTCATGTTAGAAAATGATTGCTCACATAAATAAGTAGATCCGAAAATACTGAGAATGCCAAATGCAAATTTTTTTAACTCATTGTATGAGTCCGGAATGCTATTCCAAGTATCGTAAATTACACTATCTATCTTCGGTAGATTACTCCTGCAATCGGTTTGTGCTGTTGTGTCAGTTTGTATTTTTCTTTCTCCAGGTTTTCCAGTTCAGTAGAAAGTTTCTTAAATTTGGAGCTCCACATATCCTTGTTTTGTAAATCAATCAATTCCATTTCAAACGTACCTTGATCAATACCGAATGGAGAAAATATTAAATCTTTCAAATCTGCATTAAGAGGATCGGTAATGAAAGCCAACGTCGCTTTATGATTTCTAAATTCATGGAATCTGCTTTGAAAAGATTTCTGCATATTAATAATGACTGTCCTGAAACAATCGGTGTCAATCACAACAGTATTTTCTTGGCGGTACACGTGGCTGATCACGGAGTGTGACACATTTTTTCAGTGACTGATAACTGTTTCTGTTCGGTAATGTGCGACTTCAGATTTTTATTTTTTTTTTCTATTTCTTTCTTTTGTGATTTTTTTTATGTTTCAATATATTTCTGAAGAGCCATAAGCTCACACCAAAGGAGCCACATGTGGCTCGCGAGCCACACTTTGCCGACCCCTGGTTTAGACGAAAGGAGAATAGGCGATGGAAATAAAACCTAAAAGAGGCAAATTTGTGACAGAGGTGAAAAGAATCGAACGGAATAGCGTGATCTGTGGTGGTAGATTTTCTATATAAGTATATATATTAAGTTTTAGTTTATTACTATATTGGGAAACAAGAATATCAAGGAAGTGTAAACAGTTATTCTTTTCTGCTTCTACCGTGAATTTAATGTTAGATGAAAATCGTTTAAAATATCCAAACATTGGTTGAGGTTATCTTTAGAACCCTCAAAAATAACAAAGTTGTCGTCAACATATCGTCTCCAAAAGGCGAAATGCTTTAGTTAAAAAGGATGTTTAAAGATTCTTTTAATTTCTAGATCATTCATAAAGATGTCTGCCACTAAGGGAGATAAACAAGAACCCATAGGGAGACCTGCAATTTGAGTGAACATTTTATTGTTAAAAGAGAAAAAGTCTTGTTGGAAGCAAAGTTTGGGCAAATTCAAGAGCATAGTAACCTGAATATTAGAAAGTTCGGATTTATTTAAGAAATTGGAAATAATGTCAAAACATTCGTTCTTAGGAACGCTTGGGAACAGATTGGAAACGTCAAAAGAGACCAAGGTGAACTTAGATGGTAAATCAAACTTAATAAGAGTAGAGATGAGTTCTTGAGAGTTTTTTATGGAATAATTCTCTTGATAAGTAATGTATTTGGATAAGATGTAATTTAAAAAAGAAGTGATCTTATAAACGGGGGTGTTGATAAAACTACATATAGGGCTCATTGGATTGTCAAGTTTATGCATTTTTGGAAGACCGTAAAACTTCGGAATTTGAGGGTTCATGACGAGTAACTTGTTATAATTATAATTGAAATTTCCAAGAATATGCCCAGCTTGGAACACTTCTGAATGAACTTTGAGAATAGAAACATTAAAAGGGTTGACATTTTCAATTTTGAGGTCTGAAAACTTTGTTGTTGTAATCTGGTCTGTTTAGTATCACTAGACAATTCCCTTTGTCCGCTTTAGTACAGATCAAATCGAAATCTCTCATTTTTCTTTGAATCGACTTTTGAATATAAATGGCAGTATGACATGAAGTGTTACAATGAGATTTTAAAATGTTTGAGCATTCAGCTCTAATTAAATTGGGGTTTTCCATATTCGATTTTTGAACAATAAATTCTGATTTTACAGCTAAAGTTTCGAGGTTCTTTTTTATGTGAAAATCACCTGGACTGTGAACTGATTGACACACCAACCAAAAATATTATAAATTGGTAATAGTCCAAAAATGCATCCAAAAGAAAACAATAGAAAGCTAACGTTTTGTTAAAATCAGGTACTTACAAATTAAACTGTTCACATTGTAATTATGTATACATAGGTCAAACAATTCGAAATTTTGATACCAGATACAAAGAACACATACGCTCATACAAATACAAACACCCAGAAAAATCTAATTACGCAAAAAACTTATTAGAACACAATCATGCATTGACATCAAATAATATAATAACATTTTTACACTTGTTTGGTGGTAAACACAAAAACTTTAAAATTCACAAACACACTTTAACAAATACACCTTCAATGAATGAGCAAATTGAGCTCATACATTGCCCGCTATTGGAAGTTTTGGAATAGAAGCCCAAAGTTTGAAATCAAGATCCACTGTGCTGCTTCATCAATTATTACAAATGTTTACAATATTAAATGCTTTTGAAAATAACATTTTGCATGTCGAAATACCTGTAAAGCACGAAAAGCAAATAAAACATGTTGAAATTGTGTCTATTATTATTTTTAAAATATCAATATGAATTTCAAAGAAGTAAGGCAAGAAACAATTTACACTTTAATAATACCGTTTATGACGACTTGAGCGATCGGTTTTAAAGAAACAAGGGCTTAACTGAACATTTTCAAAAAATCGCTGCTTCCTTAATATTTAAGCTAGAGTATCAGTTATCAATTTGATTTAGAACGCTCTTTGACAATGCGATTGAAAGTTAGCAATAACCAAAACGTCCTTTTCGATTATCGATCCAAATATATTTTATAAATATATGTTTTGTCGATATTAGTTTTAATAGTGATTTTTAAAATGAAAATTAAAATAGCCGCTTCTAAGATATGAATTATCACAGACGTACGTCTGTTCCAATGATATTTTCCATTGTAAAGACTTTAGATAATGTAAAAAGGTTCGTTTACTTGCGAAGAGTATTTATAACAAGCCTTGAGCTGACTAAGAACGTAGATCTTAACTTGCTCAAATGGTGCAATATTAGTTGCATACTCTGTAGGATTTTGCAACATTATTTCTGTACGCGATTGTACATGTACACACAGATATTTAAATAAAAATTGTTTAAAAGGAAAAGTCTTTACAATTGAAAATTCCTGATCGTAATTAACTTACCCATTGTATGCAGTTTAAATTATCTGTAAATGTTTGAAAAACAACGACTTGAAAATTATAAATCTTGCACTTATAATCTTGCCCAGGAGCTAAGTATTTTGCAACAACTTGTTTAAAAGAACTTATTAAAACATAAAATACACTTTCAATTTTACTTAACACCACATACACGCACAAACAAATACGAATAAATGCAGTCGTTGCATTGAAATTCTTTATTAATATATAAATCTGCGAAAATTTACCACCAAAAAATTGTAAAAATTATCAAGAATGGTTTAAACAGGCGTCTTATATGCCACCTGTGGAACTCTCTTCGAGTATAGTTCGTTCTTTGTTTAAATAAAAATAGCAAGGGGTAAGACGAAGGTAGAACTATAATCATCTTGGTTGCAACGTTCATGACTTTACCGAAATTTGACTGCGGCTTTCTTATTCATATGGTTCACCTTCATTGTTAAATTAAAGTGAAATCGTAAATGCTCTTCGCCAAGGTCTACATGTTTAATATTTTAAAGTGTAGATACACAGAGTAACTTGCAAAATAACATAAATCTATAATTATTATGAATGTAATGAGAATGAACAGAAAAATGAATTAGCCCAATTTAGAATTGTTTGGTTAACCGTGTTATCAATATACAGGGTGTTTAAAAATACTTTCAAATATTTCTTATATCTCATTAATACAAACAAAGAAGTCGTAATAAACATGGGCCTGAAAATCAACTATTTTCGAGATGTGGAATTTTGTTAAGAAAATAAATATTGCTTGTTATTTCAATAAGTTTTCCACCCATTAAAACAAATAGCCGTGTAAATAAAACATTTTAATTACAAATAATTAAAGTAAATGTTCTACATGTCCTCCTTCCATTTGTACTATGGTGCTAGGACTTATCAGATGGTCGTAACACCTAATAACGTATAAATAAAATACACAATTGGAGAGATCAATTTTTAATGTTTTGCTTTTGATAAAAATAAACGGTAACTGTTTACATATAAAAACATAACAACGGAAACATAACAACCCCAGACGACCCGACCCGCACAACAGTACACATCCTTCGTCTCTCCATAAAAATAAAGCAGCATGTTTTCATAGATTCCCGGATTCATACCAACAGTCTGGCAGGCATGCTCTATTCGTTCTCGCAATTCGTTTAAATTATTCACAGGACGTGAATAAATTAAGAACTTTAAATCCCCTCAAATACAAAAGTCGAGCGGGTTGAGGTCAGGAGATCTAGGTGGCCACACAATTGGACCGCTCGCGCTATCCACTGCCGTTGTAATTTTCGTTTAGAAAATTTCTGACCATGTTTGAAAAATGTCCAGGGGCTCCATTGTGCATCGACCTCATATTCATTTTATGAATGAGGGGTACATCTTCTAACAATAGTGGCAAGGCATTACGCTAAAAGTGAATGATACAATTGGCCAGTCAAACGGTTCGGAAGAAAAAAAAGTCCTACCATATGGTCTCCAAAAACACCAAACCAAACGTTAATTGAAAATCGTTATAGATGATTCGATTCAATAATACCATGAGGGTTTTCATCTGACCAAACATGGCTGTTGTGGAAATTAAAAATCCCATTTCCCATTTCTGGTAAACTAGCTTCGTCAGTAAATAAGACTTCACTAACAAAGTTTGCGTTTTTCGCAACTCTTGTCACAACCGGTCTAGGACAACTTGCCGCTGCCAACTGGCCGCGGTCAACTGGCCACCGGAATAACTGGATGTGTCAATACATTAACATTCTACAATAATGGCATACCGATCGCATAAACTACTTAACTACTTATTTCTGAAAATTTTCAAGTAACTTCCGATAATTGTTATCAAATGAAAGCTGCTTTATAAACATTAGATAAATTTGTATAAATTAAAAAGCTTATTTAGATGTGATATACATACATGCGTTAATTGTTACATTGCATATTATTTAAATATTGTAGATTTATCCACTTTGTAAATATTTTATTAGAGTTATTACTTCACGGTCGGTTCATTAACAAGGCAGTGATAGTGGTAACTGTTGCTATTCTGTAATGGGCTGATTAAAGAAATATCTTGTTATGTTGCAGGTTTTTTAGGTACTTTTATTTTACAGAAAATCTCTGCAATTCTCTTGAACTGCTTCCGATTTTAACGGAACTCTTACCTTGCGCGGGGGCCTTGACAATGTTTGTTTTCAATAAATAAAACTAGCCACTTACAAGTATTTCAAGTCGAGTTGTACTGGCGGCGGCCAGTTGTCCCGGCGGCAGTTGTCCCGGCGGCCAGTTGTCTTGGCGGCCACTTCTCTCGCGGCCAGTTGACGGCGGCCACTTGCCCCATTCCGTGTCACAACACCAGACGTGCAGCATAATCAGGCACAGCCTGTACCCTTTGGATATGGTACGGGTATAATTGCTCCTCGTAACATACTGTAAATTATGGAAGCATTATTATTCATTTCGGCAGAAAGCCTTCTGGTACCGGTACCTGGATTTTTTTGAATCTTCCTTAAAATGTTAAGTTCTGCTTCATGAGTAGAAACTGATCTAGATCGACCACCACCAGCATTTGTTGATTTGAATGCGCTAACTTCGGATAAGCGTTGATGCAAATTTATAAAAAAATTGTCACACGGAAGTGTCCGGTTCGGAAATGCTTCGGAATACAAGCGACGTGCCTCATAAGAATTACCATTGGCCTTAGCATACATGAAATGCATATCTGCCATTTCCGCGTTGGTATACACATTCCAACAGCAACAATAACAATATTGACACTTACAAAAACTCAAACAAATGTGCTATGTTCGTTTGATTTTGCCGCTTCATATAAATTAAAATTTTATTTTAATTGCCGCTCTTAAGTCGATTACTATTTTATTATTTCCAAAGGTTAATTTAAAACAAATGTAAGAAAAATAAACCAATAAAATCAGGTTGCAGAAGGAATAAAATAGTTGAAAACTTTCTTAAAAATAACATTAGATCTGGAAATACAAAGTTACAGCACTTTTTACACCATGTAAGCAAGTGTAAAAAGGGTTTCTTGGAAGGCAGTAAGTTCATTTACTCACCCTTACAGTGCAGTGTTACGTCATAGAAGTAATAATATACAGGGAATTTTTCTTTTTAGTATACATAGCCTATGTATACTTTTAAAAGAAACGCGTCAAATTTGCCTATTGTGTAGGCAACCAACTATACAGACAACTCAAGCATGCTGTGACCACAGCAATCAAATTAATTCAATGCTAAAAAATAAAATTAATCTTTATTTAGTGTCAAACAATTGTTAGAAATATTAATCAGAGGGATGCGTAATAAATTCCCATAAAATAAAAACTAAAAGTAATCACGTTTTAACCGAAGAAAAGAAATGAAATATTTTATGCTACGTTGAAGAAAACCCGATAGTATCACACATAACTCAAGCATGCTGTGACCACATCCATCAAATTAATTCAATGTCAAAAAATAAAATTTTCTTTATTTAGTATCTTCTTGCGTTTTTTATACAATCATGCACAGTAAAGACGAAAAATTGGAAATTCTAATGTGGTATCAGGATGGTGACAGCTTAAGAACTGTGAGAGACTTATTTTCAGTAAAATATCCAGAAAGACCTATTCCTTGCATTCGAACCATACAAACAATTGTTAGAAAATTTAAATCAGAGAGATGCGTAGTAAATCCCCATAAAATAAGAACTAAAACTAATCACGTTTTAACAGAAGAAATGAAATTAAATATATTATACTACGTTGAAGAAAACCCGATAGTATCACTACGAGAAGTAGGTTCACATTTTAATGTTTCTAAAACCTCGGTTTTTAAAACACTAAAAGAATTTAAATATAAATCGTACAAATTTTCGAATCACCAACAACTATTCGATCAAGACAAAGAAAAACGAACAATCTTTTGTGAAACATTCTTTAATTTGCTAAATGAACATGAATACATTTTAAATAAGATAGTTTTTAGTGATGAAGCAACTTTCACAATAAATGGAGAAGTCAATTCACAAAATTTGCGGTATGTATTATAATTCCTCATCTATCCATTATCCTGATAAACTTATTTTTTAGATATTGGTCCCGTACTAACTGCCATTTACAAAACTTAACTCACAGTCAATACACAGGGAAAGTTAACGTATGGCTAGGAATAGTTGAAAATAAGCTTATCGGTCCATATTTTATTGATGGTAATCTCAATACTGCCAGATTTTTAGAGCTATTAAGAAACAACATCATTCCGGCAATAGAAAACTTGAACATCGATGACCCGTGGTTTCAGATAGATGGTGCCCCTCTGCATTCCACGAATGCTATAAGAAATTTTCTTAACGACAAGTTTACAGGACGTTGGATAGAAAGATTCGGTCCTATAGCGTGGCCCCCGCGCTCTGCAGATTTGTCACCCAATGACTTCTTTGCTTGGGGATATCTGAAATCAAAAATTTATACCAATATTCCAATACAAAGTATTGATGAATTAAAAGATCGCATACGTACCGAATGCAATAGCTTGTATCCCAACTTTCTTGCGAATGCTGTGCGTGGTTTTCAACACCGGTTAGGTTATTGTTTAGAAGTAGAAGGTGCCCATTTCGAATACTTGTTGTAACTGTTGTTTTGATTTTCATTTCCGTTTTTTGTTATTGATATTTAATGTTTTACAATAATAATCGTCGTTGTTGTTCAACTCATTTTGTTTTACTTATTTAATATAAACACTGCATCAACATAACCTTCATACTCAAATAATTGACAACTATAGTGACGATTGTTTCTGATTTTTAGTTGTCGGTATAGTTGGTTGCATACACAATAGGCGAATTTGACGCGTTTCTTTTAAAAGTATACATAGGCTATGTATACTAAAAAGAAAAATTCCCTGTATAATCTATTCACGATTGATTTGCCATCCAACAGGCTGTGGAAATCTGGGGGAATGTGTGGTATCAATGAAATTTGTCAATTAATTAATTTGGGTTATGCTAGTTTTTCTTGATGGAGGTTATGTTTTATTGAAAGCAGGCAATGTTGCCAGTGGAGCTTGTTTGTTCATTTAATGTTCGCCTATTTTTGCTCAATATTGGTTTATAATACTTAGATATAATAATGATTTCATTATAAATAAAATAATAACTATAATCTAAATGTTGTTGTAACACGTACCAAATACATTTTGCTGTTCTTTTTACACGAGAATCAAGAACTCAAATCGTATGTATACAGAGCATATTCCCCGCCATTCTTTGTTGTCCTATATTTAGGTCTTGCAGCAAATTAAGAAGAATTAACGTCCATGCCGCTCATGTTTCAAACTGATATTATAGTAGTCCAGAGGTTGACTGTTTGTCTCTGGTGCTAAGAAACCCATGTTCGTATTCCACTGAGGTCAGTGTTTTTCTCGGGCGAGATAAAAACTGTAAAACACTCATTCACAATTTAGCAGTGGCGGCTCGTGAGTTAAGAAAGAGGGTGGGCACAAGAAAAAACTTACCTATTTTTTGTACATAAAATCCATTCTCCTCTTTTTCATGCTGGAAAAGACGTCTATGACTTTGCTGTCACAATCCGGGATGGACTGGACGAACTTCTTTTCTATTGATAGGACAGCCAATGCGTTCAGTCGATCTTTTTGCACACAATTAAGTTCCATCATTGAAAAACGTCACTTTCGTCTTTGAATTCAAACGCGCGATTGCGCGAAAACACTGCAAGTCTGAGCTCCAAATTCAAACGTGACTGCAAATCGGGAACAATCTGCTCGGTGAACCGTTCGCCTGGTATATCGCGTATAGCGAATTCACCTCTACATGGGGAACAAATCAGAGCGTTCCCCAGAACATAGTTTTGAGTGTGTTAGCCGCGCCTTTGGTGCGGAAGGAAAATTTGATACCATCGTAAAAATAATGAAATTAAAATAATGCACTGAATTACATGCGAATTTCTTTCTGTGTTTATCATGGTGGTTGGGTGGGCACGTGCCCTTGTGCCCCTTAGTACAAGCCGCCACTGTAATTTAGATGCCAAAAGAATATCCCCTACTCCTATTCCAGCTTCATGATATCACTAGAAGTATCTGAATCGTCGGCACCCTCCGATTCTGAATCAGATTCCCCAATTGAAATAATGAAAGGAGGAATATTTTCAAACGATAGATTTCCTATATGTTTTGTCCAGTCTTCCGAAATAAGTTTTTCACAATGCTCACAGAAATTTTACCACATGTCGGGGGTACATTTTGAAAAAGCCTCACGCCATAAATTTGCAACCTTCTCTTTCGATTTTGGCTGCGAATTTATGTGCTTATTGTAATAGGTCTAACAAAACCCCCCATTCTATTTCAATTGGGTTGTATTGAAAATTGTATGGAGGCAATCGAAGAACCTCATAGTTGCGCTTTTTTTAAATTTCGCCAGTTACGTATCTTTTATTTCTGTCTGCTGTAAAAGATTTAATTAACTCCCAAAGTTTCTTCTTAGTAATTTTGCCCTGAATTTCGACATTGTGGTGGTTAACCAATCATTCCTGCAATAAGTACGCCTTTTTTGCAAGAAAATGTGGGCGGCTTGTCAAACTGCACCGAATGATAAGGTGCGTTGTCCATAACCACGACAAATTTTCCTTGCAACTTGTCCAAAGCAGGAATCAGCTGATTAACCAACCAATTTTGAAAAACTTCCCCATTCATAGTTTTATGATGATAGTCCCTGTCGTTGTTGTTTGATTCTAGTAACATGTCGCACCCTTCCAAAAAGCCTAAATTATGTACATCCCGCATTCAAAATCGTGAACCTCTTCCCCTCACTTTTAATTTTGGCTGGGTTACTTTTAAGATCGGTTTCGTGTACCCATTGACGACTGGCGGATCCACTTTTGGTAGATCTACGTTTCGTCTAGGTACACAAATGTCACATTTTCACTAGAATTTTGATATTGGAGAAATCGTCTCAAAAATTTAATTTTGGATGCAACGACGTGTTTTTGTTCACATAAAATTTTGCGTCCATTCACAATTTTGTGTTTGTAACCCATTGATTTAATAATTTTGAATAAAGTAGTCCTGCCTCCCTTGTTTTCCAAATTTTCGCGAGAGGCAGCCAAGAGTTTCTCGAGAGTAAAATGTTCATTCTTCAAATGATACTGCCAAATTTGTCGTTGCAAATCTTTTCTAAACGTGTAATTTAAGAAAACGTCCGTCTAGCGCGTATACTACAAATGGATGATTTCAAAACGTCCTGTCCTTGTGATAAAATGTCCCTTATAGAACGCTCCTAAAATTATAAATAATTTGCAATTGCATATTTAAGAAATAAAACATGCTTACCCCAAATATATCAATTAATCGATTTATAATGGTAAATCGTGTGAAGTCTGGCCTATCTCTTTTATAGTGGTTGAAAGCGTTCACAATTTGCAGTTTAGTCACTTTGTTTATAACTTTCACCATTCTGACAATTAAGTAGGTATAATATGTGTTTTATTAATTCTAAACTTATTAGATTATTTTAGAAAAGTAGGGGACTCTAGAGCTGGCAACAGGGCAATTTCATTTTGACATTGCTAGAAATCAATCAAATAATATTTCAGAAATGCAGCTTGAAATAAAATCACAACCTGCTGGATGGCAAATCAATCGTGAATAGTGTATAAATCAAATATCTCACCGTTGGCCACCCTTTCCTGTATACCTATATACATGTATAGTAGGTACTTACCTATTTATTCCTTAACAATAATTCAAGCTGGTGTTAATTTATGTATGTAAAATGCATTCCAATTTTTCTGTATTTTAAGCTGATAAAAGACAAGGTAAAATAATTTTATATTTTAATAATAATAATAGGCAATTTCAACAAGTATTCATTTTTATTTTAGCTTTATACATATTTCGACATACAATATGACATTATCAAAAGCATTTTATATCGAAATACGTATACAGCAGAAATAAAAATAAATACTTATTGAAATTGCCTATTATTATTATTAAAATGTAGATATGAATTTCAGCGAAGTAAGGCAGCAAACAATATTTACAATAATTTTGTCTATGTCCTGGGCATGGATTATTTAAGATCATCAAATTTATCCCGCAAAGGCTTTTCTGGAAATCTGTGCAAATTATGACTTACAAATTTTGCAGAAAGTTATATGAAATGATTGACCCACTTCAGGAACAATTTTAATGCACATTATTTCAATTATATTTTGTTTTTTTTTTGTAGAGGCTTATAGATTATATTGGGTATCACTAGAAAGGTAATTTTTTTTCTATGTACTGTGTAGACATTATTTTTGATTACATAAGAAAATATTATTAATAAACAGAAAATAAAATAAATATTTACTTTTTTTACTATCATGTAAACAAATATTCTACAACTTCCTGGTACTTCCCACTAAAATTGAATATTATATGTTGCACGGTTTTTACAAGAAATCTCCCATGTACATCATCGTTTTTCTAAAATACCTTGCACATTTAAAATAAAACTAAAACTTGTTGAAACAGAAACCAATACTTTTATTATTCAGAAATCTTTAAACAATATAGAAAGCATATACTAATAAATAGGTCAGGGACCTTCAATTCATATAACCAAACAATAGCCTTCAAAATTAAACGAGGGATGGTTGCATTGGTATTGAAGGTTCAGGTTTTTCAGCAATCACTTTACTCTTCTTACTCGCAGCAGACTCCTCACTTTCCTCATCAGCTTTTCGTTTCAGATCATCATCAGTTGCTCCAAAAATTTGCTGCTTAAAAGCTTCATACTTCGCAGCATCCGACAATAAACTGTTGGCCTCAGGAAATTGTTCCGAATCCTTTTTATCACCCGTCACAGCTTCTTTGTGATATTTGTTCAACTTGGCATGTGCAGTGGTAGATGTGTCCATTTTAAGAATTTCACGAAGGACCATGGTAGCATAACATGAAGAACCTAGGCAAAAATCCACGATTAAGGTCTTGTATTGCCCGTCGGGGTTATCCTGCGGCTCGGATTCTCCCTTTAATTCCTCGTAATCAGATCTAATTAGAGTGTCATTGGGGTGATCATACCTCATGGTTTTCCAGGACATGTTTTTGACTTGACCTAATATTTTTCTGTAAGCTCCGCTTAGGGTGTACGTTTTGACTTTTTGCTTGGGCATTTCGATTGTTAACCCGTGCTCTTCCAAGATTTCCTTGTACCAATTTTTAGTTTCATTCTCTGGGTATTTTATATCATAACCTGGCAAGGGCAAAACAATATCATAGATGGTATAATTATTGAGATCCTCTTCAGTCAGTATTTTTACGTCTGGGAAAGAAGAGACGGGTTGTTCGGGTGTTTCCACGCCGTTCTCTGTTTCTTCTTCTTCTTGGGCGTCTTTGACAACAGTGGCAGTTTCTACCACTTCTTCGAGCTGGTCGGATGGTAGCAGAACAAGATCACCCACGATGGGTTTCAAGCCGAATTCTTTGATTCTCCGGGAAACTATTTTGTTCCAGACTAGGCTCTGGAAGGAATGGGTGTACAAAAGCCTCATGTTTCGGGGCACATTCTCCAAGGCATTAACAAAATCATTTTCATGATTTTGAACAAAACCAAGCAACAATTTTGATTCGATACACTTATTGTAGGTTCTGGAAAATTCCTTTACCGCTAGCTTCGAATTGGATGTGTCCCTGTAGACCCGTTTAGCATGGGTCACTTCTGATCTCGGATCATCAGAGGCTTTTACTTTCAAAATTAGATTGCAAGCTTCTTTCCAATTACCCTGTAGTAATTTTATACCAATAAGAAAAGTGGGAACTTCTTTATCATTGCCAAACCTTTGAAGACCGTAATAATTTATAAACCCGTTTTCTTTTAAAGCCTCCATTGCTTCATTTATAAGCGAATCGTCGGCGGTCACATTTCTCAGGGCTATCCGGAACCTATTTCCGCTTAGCTGACCCAACTTCAGTGGTTCCTCTTTAAACGTGATGTTCCCAACATGAATATTTCGCAGAAACTTAGTTTTATTGATGAGTTTCTGTGGGTCTACCTTTTTTACGCAAAACCATTGCGTTGTCTTGGCTCGCCGGTCTTTTACTCCTGCATATGTAAACATGGATGATTTAATCCTCAAGCAATCACTCAGTTTAAAGCTGGCTTCAATAGTATCCGCTACTTCCTTATAAAGCAAAAAGTGTACATATTCGCCCTTATCGCTGGGCCACCTCACTCTTGCATCGCTTGTGATTCCTTTAACATATTTTTTTAGTTCGATAAACTTTTTGTCTTCAACAGTTTTCGTGCCTGCAACAATTTTTTGTCCAAAGGCTTTTTTTATGCTTTCATGGATTTTGGTGCGATCCTCTTTGCTCATTGCTGTTACCTCTATTTCCACGCTCTTACTTTCATCTGTCGATTCCAACAGCATCTTGAGTTCATCCCACTTTTCTTCCGGTAGTACATCTAAATTTGTCGGTCCATCTTCCTGGTTTGCAGTGTCAAGATAAAAATCCTTGGGCGGATTTGTGTCAGTTAGTTTTGCAACTTCTCCATCAGCACTGATTTCGTTAACATGAAAATCTGAAAAGCGAGCTTTGATGACACCTGAAAATCCAGCCACCGTGTTGAGATATTCTGTGATTCCTACTTCGTTTTCAGACAGTCGTTCTTGTTCCATAAACTTGGTGCATCTGTCCTGCTGGTTGTAGTTATGGTTTCTTGGACCGGCGAAGTTCCTTTCCTTTGGTTTCCATTTTCTGTTGAATTTATTGAATTGTCTTTGGCCTCCCTCGCTTGCCATATTTAATTACCTGCTTGAATAAAAATTCGGAAGTTTAATAGATTCGTATTGTTAATATTTACTCACGTTTTTAGTAATCAATTCAGTATTTTATAAACATATTGCTTAACACACAATACACGATGATGGAAAGGATTTTGAGGTTATGATTTGCTGGTTATATTAATCTAAGGCAATTTTTAGTACACGACCAATTCGTCAACCAAGTTGTTTCTGGTTTCGTTTTGGTTGTTCTTAGTTAAACTTTTATTAAAATAAATGTGTTGTGTGTCTAGTCAATTTAATTGATTTGTGTAGTACATGATGACGATGATATATGTAGTAGAAATCCCAATGTAATTTTTATCAATTGTGCAGTTTTACAGTAGCTGTAGACTTGGTAGGTACTTCAATGCTAACTACTTTATCATTTTTACGAAAAACAGATTTTGCTCTATTTTACAAAAAAGCACAGTATGCTACGTGTAATATGTATTATTTAATATTTAATTCTTTCAGGTACCTTGTAGAACTTCATTCCCAGCAGATCTTGAAAGAACTTTTATAGAATTCATCAAGCAATTCAAATTCCTACTTTTACTAAAATCGAAATAATTTCAGAAACTTCGTAATCCCTGCAGACATTATGTTACGTATGCAGAAGTGAATACTTTGTGTTTTAGAATAATAAACAATTGTAATAACTGAAATAAACTATAATAACTATTAAATACGTGTAGCAAATGTCAACGGTAAACTGCATGGATTAAGTAAAAGCACAGATTTTGTTCTCTGCAGCCCATTATTATCAACAATTATGTCCGTCTGTATTACTCAAACTGTAATAATTGTAAATAATAATAATAGGTAGTTATTTGAATATCAATTCTGTAAATTGCACAGCAAGAGGATTAATCACCAATGCATTGATTGTTTTTTCTATTTGAGCTCATAATCCAAGAATACATTTCAAATATCAATAAAAGAACTTAAGAATAATTGCAATGTTAATCCATTTAGGTGTTTAGATATTCTGCAATATGTGTATGGTGTTTGAAAACCTTTCTATTACAGATAGATATTATTTAGTATGGGATTAAAAAATCTATGCCAGTCATGGGTCATGGCTAATGACTTCTTAGGAGTATGTATTGTATTGGATAAACTATAAGTGTTGTTTTAATATTGCGCTTGTAATATTAACAGATTGTTGTTTGTAGAGGCACTGGTAAATTTCAAAAAAACTAAAAACACAGTAGGGTTCACATGTTTATGCAAATCGTGTTTCGTCATTTAAAAGGAGGTCGCAAAAATCTGCTATATGCGAAAAAATTCTAGATATAGTAACAGCATTTACAGAACTGTATATGTGTTGTCTCTTAAATAATGATTAGTCGATCTCTGCGAAGATTTTTTAACCCCAAAAAACAAAGAGATTCAAAATAGCAGAGTTATGCAAAGCTATATGGTGTTTTTTTAAAAATATTTTTTACTCTACAGGGTGTTCTATAAAAATATTTAGGCGAATATTATTTGTCTTGTAATGAATAATGATAATAGATATCTTATTGAAATAGAAACATCTTCGAAGTCACGTGATGACATAAAACACATTTAAACGCATTATAACATACCGTAAAATGGGCTGACTTTGATATCACGGGGCGATTTTGATTGTTGCCCCCACCGCAAATGAAAATTGTGCTATAGTCCATCTCACCTAAGAACTCCGATGGAATTTCTGCGTGCAGCGTCAACATGCAAGTGCTGTTATCTTTGCATCTCTGTCAGCGGCTCACTAAGCGCTGTTTCTCAGACAGAGATCGGATGTCTTGGGCACATGAATTCAGTGCATCCTAACGGGCAAAGCTTTTAGTCAGGGGCTAATGACGTTAGAGCGAGATGGCTTGTGCTTGCGCATGTTCTAGCTTCATTTTGCAGAAGCCCAGCGAGGGGAAAGGAAACGTGCGGTTCTCAACAAGTATTAATGAATTTTGTTCCATTACTAATAATACGTAGTAATAAACATCAAAATCTGAATGCGGTGTGCACGTTTGTTTCCAGAATTTATTTATTTATTGATACGTTTTACAAATACAGCATCTTTTATTTACAAGTAAAGGCAGGAGACATCACATCACATTATGTTTAGAACCGCTGACCGTACTAGTAATCTTGATTCATACGAAGCGTTGCTACTCAAAGTGACCTTGAAAGGAGTTCTTAGATGAGATAGACTATAGCAACGCACTAGTAAATTTTAAAATTACCGCCAAGGTTGCACCCGGTAGTTAATATACCTTCGGATGCACTGTAGGGTGAGTGATCTGCTTGTAACGAAAAACCCGTAGAAAATTGTTACAAACAAAACCGTGTATACTGGAGGCGGTTTTCTAACGTTATTGTAACTTTGAATGCACAAAGGTGAGTGTTATTTTTAAATAATTTTTGAGTATATATTCTTAATCATGCATGTATTGAGAAAACATAACCATAAAAGAATATCCCACAAAAAATATTGTGTGTTTCAAAATGGTGATAATGCGCCGCGGGGTCACTTTGATCACAACTGCGTGGCGAATGTGATCTCCATTGGTGAGGTGATCAAAGTGACCCTTTAGTTCGTATTTTTAAAATTTCGGACATTTTAAGCTAATTTTTGCAATTTTCGGCTTCAGATGGTACGGACATATAAGAAGAAACCCGGAACTCGAAATTATAAAAACTACACCGAAGCTCAACTTGAGGAAGCTGTTCAAAGAATCGCTGATGAGCAATTAACAATGAGGGCTGCACCGCGCGAATATAAGATCCCATTTGGAACATTAAATAATAAATTTCACGGTAAACATATACGTAATGCTGGTGGACAAACTATAATGTCAACTGCAGAAGAAGTTGCTCTCGAAAATGCTGCTGTCAAGTGTTCCGACTGGGGGTTCCCACTTAATTTACTCGATTTAAGAATGCTTGCAAAAGCGTATTTGGATAAGTGCGGGCGCGTAGTAACCAAATTTAAAAATAATATCCCAGGCAAAGATTGGGCACTAAGCCTGCTAAAAAGACACAAAACAGAAGTGGCCCAACGCCTTGCCAGTAACATAAACAAATGTCGCGCAGGTGTCTCTAGGGAAACTCCGGAAATCTATTTTACAAATTTGGAGCAAACACTGGAAGGCATAAATGCTGCCAATATATTCAATTACGATGCAACAAACGTTGGGGATGATCCCGGAAAGGCTCGTGCTATATATCGGCGGGGTGTAAATTTACAAAAGCGAACACTTATACAATACCTGGAAAGAGGGAGGTATTCGAGGCAAACCATGTTGCACTAAAGGTTGCAGGTAGAACCTCTCATGGATGGATGGACGCCAACACATTTCAGGATTGGTTTGAGACATGCTTCATGCCCCATGCACGACGTTTGGAAGGTCGAGAGGTTTTAATAGGCGACAACCTAGCATCACATTTAAATGATTCCGTAATTCATATGTGTGAAGAAAATGATGTTTCCTTTATTTGCGTCGTACCACACTCAACGCATATCTGCCAATCTCTGGATGTGGGCATTCTTCAAACCGATGAAAGTGGCCTGGCGTACAGTACTTACAAATTACAAACTCAGAAATAGAACTTCATCAGGAATTCCGAAAGAAGTTTTCGCTTCACTTCTATCACGCGCTCTAGAAAAAATGGACCAAGTGGCAGCCCAATCCAACGCTAAACCAGGTGACCAACAAGAATCAGCAGTAAAGCGAAATGTAATTAATGGGTTCTACGCAACCGGTATACACCCATTTAACCCCAACAAAGTCCTCGTCAAAATTCCGGGAACGTCCCATCACCAAGATCGGAGGCCTTTTGTTGAAGATGCTCTCTCCGAATTGTTACGAGAAAATTGTTTTGGGCAAAACATTCAAAGAGTGCAACGGAAAAGAAGAGAAGCCGAAGAAATCCTAGATACACGTAGTGATAACGAGTCCTCTGAAAATGAAGATCTCACTCCGCCCGTGGAAATAGAATATTTGCAACCAGAGCCAGAACTTTTAGTGCCGGGACGCTTTATTCTGGTCAAGTTTATTGGCGAAAGAAGAAATTCAGTAACATATAAATACGTGTGTTAAATACAAACGCAATTTTCGGAAACTGAATGTACAGCTGTTGGGGGAAAATCAACCGATGAAGACAAGACAACTTTTAAACTTTTTCCCATATATATATCCACTGTGCCATTTTCGGATATTTGTGCCGTGTTGCCGAAGCCACTAAACAAAGATGGAAATACAATAGGCTTTGAAAAAAAAGTTGCAGTTCTAGAATATTCAAAGCGAGTTTAATATTAGTTAGTGCAATGTAACAAAATCCAAAGAATTACATTTTAGTTCCTAATATTGTGAAATTATGTTTGCTTTTTATTTTTGATATTGTTAAATGCAAGAATATGTATTTTATTTATAGAAATAAATGCATTAAACAATAAGGTGTATTTAATATGATGGTGATCAATGCCACCCCCGAAACAATTTTTGTTATATCTCAAAAACTACAACATCGATTTCAAAATGGGGCGAATATGATAATTTTATACGAGTTTAGTGCATTTTAAACGTATTTCCAGGGGGTGATCAAAGTGGCCCCCTTCGAGTATGAAGTTGATCAGCATGTTTTTATTTTTTTTACTCGACATTTTACCAAATTTACAATTTTCAAATATAGACTCGTATTCTACATGTCAAGACTAATCCGTTGGCATTTTTTACTTTAAATTGTAAACAAACAAAACTGATATGGGCGAAATAAGTTTGAAATTGATCAAAGTGACCCCATCTTACGGTAATGTCATGATGTCTATTCTCTCTCAATTTTATTGAGTAGGATATGCTGTAATTTCGAATTTAATAGTGCATTGAAATAGTTTCCGTTTCATATGACGCACTGAATATATAATTTTAATAACTAGTACAGTGCAAACATTGATGTTGTGTTTAACGATTCGTCAATCATTATGCACTTACAAACGAAATATTATATAATATGTAAAATTATTTCCATTTATTTAAACACGCTTTGCAGCGGGCCACTAAAATAGTACCTATATTAAAACATGAGTTACAGAAGACAACATATTCAAGCACGAATCCGAAATTCGGACACGAGCCGCGTAGCGGCGAGTTTCCGAACGGAGGAGTGCTTGAATGGCCTTCTGTAACGAGTTTTTTATACTATTTTCTCTGTTTCGGCTTTCATTTACATTATTTATTTAAATTAAAAAAAAAATAGTTGACAATTTCTAGGAAAATTTTTGATAGAATATAGTTAGGTTGGCAGCAACTATTTGTGTTTGTCAGTTGAGGGAATTCGACGTTTCAAAGTTTATTTAACACGAAATCGACATTATAGTTTAATGCAAAATATATCAATTTAAATTCCGCAGATTGCGATAATACTCAAATCTGATAAAGTCTTTCAGCAGGGAACATACACTTAATGTCAGATCGCAGGCGTACCAATCGCTGACAACAAAATGTCACTCAAAATCGTTTAAGAATGAACTACATTCTAGTCTTAAAAGTAGTGCGAGAATAATGTCATTCTATTGCCGAAACAAAGAAAATAAATTATGCATTGGCCGGTAATCTCGTTAAAATAATGTGCAAATACTAACCTACTATGTACTATCAAATATCACTTTCTGTGATTTGAAATTTTCTTAGAATTATGAAGGTGTTCCTAAGAATTTTATTGTACATAAAGAGATTTATTTTTTGGAAATCTAAATCATTTTGTATTGTAACGAAAAGAGCATTTGGCTAAAAGTCTCATTTCATCATCATCATCTTCATGGATTGAACTTTCTGGTTCGTCCCGAACTCAAACATTAAAATTAATCCTTTCATTGCTTTCTTGGGCTTTCTACACTTCTTCGTCTGTTGATAATCTTGTAGCAGTTTAGAAATACATAATCATTTTATTAATTTTATTAAGTGCTGCCACCAGTTAATACGATACGTTTTCATTTTTTCTGGAAAGCTGAAGATTTGTATCTCTTGTTATCTTGTTTCGTTTTAAGTCTAGAAGTGTGTAGACTGCCAAGTGTCGTAAAATAAAAACATACTTATTCTAGTTTAAAAAAAGTGCCATAAAGTCATTTTTTCATCACACTGTGATTTTAATGTATAAAAGATTTAAAAAAATTAGTATTTATACATGTTCAATGAATTGTTTATCAGTAACAATACACTACACACGAAATTTTCAAAAATTTTAAGGTTATCTCAAAGACTAATATGTATAAAACAAGTTAAGTCTTGGATACTTCTATCAGATCATAAAAAATAATCAAATACCTTAGAGCCGTGTTCGTTGCATATTTCAAATAATGTTTTTGTACACTCTATTTCTAGTGCCTAATGCCTGTTAAATCCCAATGTCATTTTGGAAACTTCATGTTAGGAAAAATAATACAAAAAAATATTTAACTTCGGTCTCCGTTTTCGGATAAATTCGAGTACCAATTTGATTCAAAAATTGTTTGTTGGATTTTGTCAAATATTGTAAGGGAGAGAAAGAAAAACAGACAGAAATGTTGTAACAACCACTATGTTTGGTTCTAGGTCATTTGCTCGCCGCTGTTTGCTCGCCACCGAATGTTCGATTGCCGATTGCTCGCTGGGAAAGAAGCTTGCCAGGGCAGTTGTTCGTCATCAGTTTGCTTGACAGTCAACTTGCGCGCAGTTTCTATATCAATAAAGCAATAGTAACGATGTTTTGAGATGATTTTAATTTAAAATTATTAAATAACATATACAACATAAAAATCAGATACAGTTCTAGACATGTATTATGGCTATTTAACACAAAAAATCGACGAATTTAAATACAAGAACGATAGCCCTGCTTCGATTATCAACATTTCTTAGGGGAATGTAAGATTTTGACAATTATTAACAATATATACTAAATGCATACAGATAATATCTTATTTTAAGAATAAATTGCTTGACGAGCATCTGTCCGGTGAACAATCGGCGTGGCGAGCATAAAGACCCACGAGCAAATGCCAGGCGAGCAAACACCAGGCGAGCAAACAGTGGACAGAAATTGGCCGGACACCCTATGTTCGGTTCAAGGATACCCAAAACGCGTCAAATTTATCCTCCTTGTTGCGGTATTTCCTGTCTTTCAATCGTCCAATAGTCTACGTTAGAGGTTAGTTTATTTATTCCATAGGATTAAACTTATTGGGTAGTAGAAGTAGCCGACGATACTATATCGGCAGGATAAGGCAGCTACGAGTGTGTACGAGGTGATACGATATATTTCGAACAGATGTAAATGTAAATAAAGAGTTTATAAAATTAATACTATTATTCTAGTGTAGTAACTAATAAATAGATAAATTTTACAAATTGAAGAAATGAAATTTTTTGTAATGTCATATTGATTTTTCGAATGATCAAGCGGTTATTATATTATGTTAGTGCAGGTGGCATTCTTCTTCTTCATGTGCCATGTTCTCCACGAACGTGGGCTATCATCATAGCTATTTGAACTTTATTGACTGCTCTTCTGAATAAAGTAGCAGTTTTCACTCCGTAAGTTCTTGAGCCAGGAGTTTTTTCTTCGACCTGGTCCTCTCTTACCTTCTATCTTGCCTTGTAGGATGTTTTGCAGGATTCTATATTTACTATTCCTCGTAACATGGCCTAGGTATGTTAATTTACGCTCTTTTATCGCAATCAAGATCTCGGCGTCTTTCTGTAATATCTCTAAGACTGTGGTGTTGCGTATTTTTCTGTCCAAGGAATTCTGAGTATTTGCCTGCAACACCACATCTCGAATTCTATTTTTCTCATCGTGCAGGCTGAGAGGGTCTAGGCTTCTGCCCCATAAAGCAGGACCGAAAACACATAGCAGCGAAGAAGTCGAATTTGTAATTTCAAAATTAAGCCTATGGTACACAAAACCTCACTCATTCTTCTGAAGGAGTATCTGCTGGCCTGTTTGATCCTTACACTGATTTCAATGGAATTGTCCCAGTTATAATTAATGGAGCATCCCAGGTATTTTTAATTCTCGACCTGTTCTAGTTGTTTGCCGTTAACTATGATGTTGGTTCTTAAGTTATCGTTTCTGCTGATTACCATTACTTTGGTCTTTTTTACATTTAGCTTCAGTCCTACTTCCATGCTTCTCTGGTATACGTTTTCTAACAGGATCTGCAGTTCAGCTTCGCTAGTTGCCAACAGCACGGTATCGTCAGCGTAACGCAGGTTATTTATTATTTCTCCGTTTACTATCAAGAGATCCAAAAAAGCTGATCCCCAGCGGGCTGTGGAATGAAAAGTCACGTCTTTACTAGACTAAAGGAATGTTTATAATGTCAATTTCAGGTTAGGTTGTGTTAGCTGGAATAAAATAATAATAAAACGTCATTTTTAGGAGCAGAAATCTTTTATTGAACAACAGTAAAAGAAATTAATAAACCTGAACTAATGTAATGATCACAACAAATGTTGAAAATATCTGTCTTCTTCCTCCAAACATTTCTGAACTCGTCTTCTCATACCTTCAACAACATTTTGTAATAATCGAGGTGAGTTGTTAATTTCTTGACAGTTTTCTTTAATACTAAGTTTCAGTTCGTTTAAGTCATTAACTGGAGTTTTAAAAATTGTGTTTTTCAAATAGGGCCATAGAAAAAAGTCCAAAACAGTAATATCACAAGAGCGAGGGGGCCAGGGTGTTGCAGTATTCCTACTAATGATTCGGTCATCAAATTATTCGCGTAAAAAATTAATTGTATCTGAAGCTGCATGAGCTGTTGCGCCATCCTGTTGCAGAAAACCATCCCGTACCTCATCATCGTGAAGTTCATTTAAAAAAGGTTGCAATAATTCGTTCCTGTACCTTGCTGCAGTTAGCGTGCCTTCGAAAAATATTGGCCCAACTAAGCTACGACGACTCATTCCAACCTAGACTCCTATTTTCTGTGGATGAAGGGGAGCTTTAATTGTAACGTGTGGATTCTCGCTATTCCAAATCCGCATATTCTGTGAATTAACATACCCATTATGGTACCTCTCTCGGAATTCCACAAATCAAGGAGGAATCGAATAAGTCCACTCTCCGTCAACTTGAAAGCCGTTCCGAAAGTAAGATTCAATAATGAATGCTCTTAGAAATGTATTAAAAATCATTTTAACAATCTGTCAGATTCGTATCAAAAAAAGATAACTAATTTATCTGACATCATAAACATTCCTTTAGTCTAGTAAAGACGTGACTTTTCATTCCAAAGCCCGCTGAGGATCAGCTTTTTTTGGATCTCTTGATATAATTCCTTCCTGTCTGTTCTCCAGTGCGTCTGCGAATATTTTCTCTGAGTAGAAGTTGAACAGAACCGGTGATAACACACAGACCTGTTTACCACCCTTTTTGATTTGTATTTCCTCGCTGTTTCTGTTTTCCTCTCTTGCCGATGCCGTTTGTCCCAATACAAATTTCCAATGAATCTAATATCTTTGCTGTCTAGTCAGATTTCTGTAAGAATGTTCATGAGTTGCTCGTGTTTGATACAGTCAAACGTTTTCTCGTAATCGATGAAGCATGCAAACACATAACTGATATATCTCGGCATTTTTGTATTAGAACATTTAGTCCCATAACGGCCCCTCTTGTGCCTAGTCCGCTACGAAAGCCGAACTGCGTCTCGCTAAGATGTTTTTCACATTTTTTGTATATTCTAAGGAGAATTTTGAAGAAGACTTTTAGTATGTGTTTCATCAATGATATTGTCCTATAATCGTTATGTTTTAGGAGAGTTCTTCTTTGGTACAAGGGTGAAAGTGGATTTAAGCCATTCATCCGGTATAAAGCCAATTTTATATATTATATTAAAAAGGTCTGTTAATGTGTCCAGAACTTTGTGTCCTCTTAGCAGTTTCAGTATTTCTACACTGCTCAAAAAAATTATGGGAACACTTTTTTGGGCGCCTATAAGTTTTCCAGGAAATTATGGGAGCAGGATTTATTCTTGTTATATTACTCTCTAGACAATTATTGACAAAGTGCAAAAAGAATTACGGTGATTCGTTTTCTCGTTTACATCGCAGACGCCAAAATGTAAAGAAAGTCTCAAAACAAAGTGGTTTTCGACCACAAAGCAAACATATGAAACTTATCAAATTAGTCATTGGACACAGTAGAATCGTCAGTTTTGACTTTTTCAGTGCTTCTGAGTCCAAAATGCGTTATTCAAGTGAAATTGAAGTCGCGAGGGCTGTTGCTTTGCTTGAAGATGGTCGATCTATGCGATATGTAGCAAACCAGCTTGAATCGACTCCATCTGTTATCTGCAGAGCTTGGCATAGGTACCAAGAAACGGGTAGATATTCCAGGAGAATTGGATAAGGCCGCGAGAGAAAAACTACCCTTCTGGACGACCGGTATATTGTTAATTCTTGTCTTCGCCGACGAACTGCTATTGCTCGTGAGCTACACAATCTACTCCGAAATGCCACCGGTGTGACAATTTCAGATCAGACGATTAGAAGATGACTCAACGAAGTCAATATGACTTCTCGCAGGCCTGTGCAAGCTCCTCGCTTGAGCAGGAATCACAAAATTTAGCCGTCTAAACTTTCCCCGCGAACATGTGCAATGGCAACTTCGACATTGGAGGTCTGTGTTTCTTACAGACCAGTCGCGGTTTTGTCTAACTCGTTGCGATGGTCGTATACGATTGTGCAGACGTCCTGGAGAGCGACACAC
>JABXWE010013362.1:0-31809 GCA_014611495.1 Limonius californicus
TAATAAGATATTACAAGTTAATATTTTTTGTAGAACATTATGGTGGGGCCTAAAAATCATTTATACTTGAAATAATAAAAATGTAATGTATTATAATAGTAATAAGTTATTACAAGTTAACATTTATTGTAGAATGTTATGGTGGGACTTAAAAGTATTTATACTTGAAATGGTCAATATGTAATGTATTTGAATGGTAATTAATTATTACAGATTAATTTTTTTGTAAAATGTTATTGAGGGACTACTAAAACTCTTACTTTATTATGTTATTTCAAAATTCTGAAATTATACAATTTTGAAAAATCAGTACTTCAGTACCGCAAGTAAATGATAAGCCTGTGCAACGTCATAGTGGAATGCAAAAATATATTTTCTAATGTATTGTTAAGGCTTGCCAAATTGTATTTGATTCATATATGGGCTTAATAAATATTATTTTTAGAACATTCTGGTTCGATTTTGAAAAGCGTTTAGAATTGTCACAATGTTGTAAGTAGTCGCTGTATCAATGACAATTCCAAGACAACCGTATGGTGTAATGTATTCTATTGGAAACTGTTTCCATTACAACCGTATTTCAGTATTTTAAAATTCTGAAACTATTACTAACTTCCACATCATCATTATGATTATATTATTATGTTTGGAAATCTATGGTAACAGTAAAATAATATTTGCTGTGATGTAATTTGCATAAACATCTTGTTTACAAATTTAAACTATTTTATTGAAACAGTAATTAAAACGAATTAAAAAAAATGTTATGTTAAAACTTCTACTGAAAATAATGCAGTCAACACATTGTAATGTATTTTCTTCTTCTTTTACTCCTTTTCCTTACCATCTGCCCCTTCCCTTCTTCCTCCTTCACTTCTTCATCCATCTCTTCATCCTCCTGTTGCTCCTCCGTTTCCCTCTTTTTCCCTTTCTGCTTCTTTGTCTTTTCTTTGTTTCTATTGCTACCGTCAAACTAATCAAACCCACTGTACATTTTTTTAAGGTTGTTGCAATACGTTCTCCTTCTCCTTTCCTTCCTCCTCGTCCACCTCCCACGCCCCGCTTTGTCACCCCCTCCTCCTACGCCTATCACTCTTCTTTGTCTTTCTCTGTCTCACTCTTCGACCTAATGAAACCTGCTGTCAAATTTTTAAAACAGTATGTTGTAATACGTTATAACGATTGTTTTTGGAGCCTTGAGTGCAGTATTTTAAACGGGTAAATCTTCATTTGATTTCTGTGTCCAATTTCAATATCATCGAGTCAATAATTTCCTCCTTTGGAATTCTGCAAATAAACAATAACCATATAACCGCAACCAATTTTAAACGTTACCCAATCCTTTAGGTTTAATTGTTGGTGATTCTGAAATCAATTAAGTTAAGGTTAATCATAAACTCGATTGCAATGAAACAGTCTTGTTTTCATTACTGACGTACAAGGCTGAACACAGAAAATAAAATTTAGCAAGCCTTGCCGTAAACTACTGCAAATACTACGACTATATCTCATGAAAATTGCAAATGCGAAACATTTTTAAAATTTTTTACGTTTTCCTTGAATTCGGAGAATTGTTCCATTTGCAGTATTATGAAATCAAGTTTGCTTTCAGGTTTCATGATGTTTTGTTTTACATACAGGTTTTGTTAACCCTTTTCCATATATTTTTGTTTACGTTAAGCAATTTAAAAATTGTGCTTATAATTGGTACAAATATCAATAAATGATGTAAAGATGACATTCACGGTTGACAATTTCTTGTTGTGGTAGGTAAAAGTTAAAAATATTTGTTAAAAGTAATACCAGTTCTCTGAACTGCACAAAGTGTGGGCAAGTATTCGTGCATTACAGTAAACAGCACCAAGGCCAACTCATGAATTGTTGCTGGTAAAAAACTGATGCACTTCTCGCTCTGCGCGATGAATGACCGAAAAAAGGCAACAGTTGTAATGCATTGTCTGTGCTGGAAGGTCAGTGGAACCTGGACAAGAATCCGGCGAGATGACAACGTTCCGGTTATAACAAAGCAAAACAAGCCTCAAATTTCTTGATTTTTTCTAGATTGCGCGCCATGATCCCAATATTAGTATAACCACTGATAAGCTATTCACTCGCTTTAGCCAGTCATTTAAAAGTTATCTAAAGCTTCGACAGTATTACATCACATTTCGTTTTCTAGTCTTCGGTTTAATTCGATTACTTCTGTGCTAAGTAAACAGTAATTTGCGGCGGGCTATCGAAAAACCTGAAAATATTTTTTATAGTGTCGTTTACTTCGACGTAGACACTGGGGAAATTATATTTGTATATGTATTTAAATATTAGACTTTAACCAGATAAAAACAAGGCCAAATAAAAAACAATAAGTTGCTCGCGCGATGAGGTCAATATACTACTGAAAAGCTGAAAAGGAAATAACAATTTTAATCACTTTTATTTCGTAATTTCTATGTTGTATAATTCGACGCTGTTGAAGGCTGGCTTGTTTTGATTATTCCTTGAATTTTGAAACCTTGTATCAATATCATCTGAAGTCCAAAATAAATTATATCATATTCCTAATCAGTCAACTACGATTTCAACGGTTTCCTTTTGTATTTTTTCCATTACATTCTACTATAATCTAATGCAGGCAGGACATTTAGACGCAGTGGGTTCAACGCGGTCATTTGAATGCAGGGACATTCGGCGCACTGCTTAATGAATGCAAATATATATTTTGGAACGCATAAATGTACCGATTTTTGAGCGTCAAGACGTTTGGATGTAGCAGTGTTTGCGCTTGGGTGCATTCGGACGCAGGACCTTTTGAATACATAGACATTTGGGCGCACCGATTTTTAAAGGCAAACTTTTAAACACATTTGGACGAATTGCTTTTGAATGCAGGAACATTTGGATACATCGATTATTGAACGCAGACTTTTGAGGAAAGATACTTCACTTTTTAAATGCAGACACTTTTAAACACTTGAATGTACCAATTTTTGAACGCGGCCACTTTTGAACATAAATGCGTTTGGATGTATCGATTTTTTAACGCAGGGATGTCTGTGCGCAGGAACATTTGGATGCAGTTCATTTTGAAAGCAGACATTTTAGTGCATCGGTTTTCGAACGCAAACTTTTAAGGAAGCACGAATTCCAGTTTTAAACGTACATTTGGACGCAGTCCATTTTGAAAGCAAAGACATTTGAGTGCATCGGTTTTGAATACAAACTTTTAAGGAAGCAAGGATTCCATTTTTAAATGTAGAGACTTTAGAACGGTAGGGTAGATAGATTTTTGAGCACACTCACGTTTGCGCGCAGGTACATTTGGATGCAGTGCATTTTGAAAGCAGAGACATTTGCGTGCATCGGTTTTCGAATGCAAACTTTTAAGGAAGCAAGGATTCCAGTTTTAAATATAGAAGCTTTTAAACACTGTCGTAGACCGATTTCTGAACAAATACACGTTTGTGCGCAGGTACATTTGGATGCATTTTGAAAGCAGAGACATTTGAGTGCATCGGTTTTCAAATGCAAACTTTTAAGGAAGGAAGTGTTCGAGTTTTTAATGTAGAAACTTTTGGACACTGGGGTTTACAGATTTTTGAAGCGCAGGTACATTTTAATGCAGTACATTTTGAATGCAGGGACATTTGAGCGCACCGATTTATGAACGCAGACTTTTGAGGAAAGATAGCTTCGAGTTTTAAGTGCAGATAGTTTTAAAAATTAGGGTGCACCGATTTTTGAACGCAGTCACGTCTATGCGTAGGTACATTTGGATGCAGTGCATTTTGAAAGCAGCGACATTTGAGTGCATCGGTTTTCGAATGCAAACTTTTAAGGAAGCAAGGATTCCAGTTTTAAATATAGAAGCTTTTAAACACTGTCGTAGACCGATTTCTGAACAAATACACGTTTGTGCGCAGGTACATTTGGATGCATTTTGAAAGCAGAGACAATTGAGTGCATCAGTTTTCAAATGCATACTTTTAAGGAAGGAAGTGTTCGAGTTTTTAATGTAGAGACTTTTGAACACTGGGGTTCGCAGATTTTTGAAGGGCAGGTACATTTGAATGCAGAGCATTTTGAATGCAGGGACATTTGGGCGCAGAGATTTATGAATGCAGAGTTTTGAGGAAAGATAGCTTCGAGTTTTAAATGCAGATACTTTTGAACATTGGAGTGCACCGATTTTTGAACACAGTCACGTCAATGCGTAGGTACATTTGGATGCAGTGCATTTTGAAAGCAGAGACATTTGAGTGCATCGGTTTGAACGCAAACTTTTAAGGAAGGAATGTTCGAGTCCTAAATGTAGACACTTTTGAACACTGGGGTTCACAGATTTTTGAAGCGCAGGTACATTTGAATGCAGAGCATTTTGAATCCAGGGACATTTGAGCGCACCAATTTATGAACGCAAACTTTTGAGGAAAGAAAGCTTCGAGTTTTAAATGCAGATACTTTTGAACATTGGGATGTACCGATTTTTGAAAGCAGCCACGTCTATGCGTAGCTACATTTGGATGCAGTGCATTTTGAACGCATCGGTTTTCAAACGCAAACTTTTAAGGAAGGAAAGGTTCGACTATTAAATGTAGAGACTTTCGAACACTGGGGTTCACAGATTTTTGAAGCGCAGGTACATTTGAATGCAGGGTTATTTGGGCGCACCAGTTTTTGAACGCAGACATTTGAGGAAAAACGGCTTCAAGTTTTAAATGCAGACACTTTTAAACACTGGGGTACATCAATTGTTGAACAGATGTACATTTGGGCGCAAGTACATTTGGATGCAGTGTATTTTTAATGCAAGGACATTTGGGTGTAAGGATTTATGAAGGCAGACTTTTGAAGAAGAAAGGCTTCGAGTTTTAAATGCAAACACTGTTGAACAATATGGTGCACCAATTTTTGAACTCATAATAACATAATCTCCGCCAGTGTTGAAGCCCTTATCGCAGCGGCGCCCAAGGTTTTGTATACCTCCTTTATAAAAAGAGCGCTCTAAATGGTAAAAGCACTGCCATCCTTCTTTTTGAAATCGATCGTCATCATCAAACCTTTTACCCGATAAAACGTTTTTCAAGGGCCCTAACAGAAAATGAAATTCAGAAGACGCAAGGTCTGGATTGTGGAACGGATGGCCGAGAACCTCCCAATTCAGTATCTGAAGCTAGATTCGTTTGATTAGGATTGTGTGATCTTGCGTTTTCAAGCAATAACCTGACGCCTTCAGTCAGGACCTTCTTATTTTGAATTTACGCTACTACAGCTTAGAAAGAATTTTCAACCGCATATGAATATGCTTACAGCAAGTTTGTATTACTACTGGTATAACCGGAAGGGTTACCTACTTCCGATCTTTAACTTGGTAATTATATTTTTTATTCTATTGATTCTAATATACAGAATTTAATTTAGGGGGCTAAAACAAATCGAAAATCAAGAGGTGAAATTTTTCCGATTGTCCTTCGTTATCGAGTTATTGATAAAAAGGTAAATAATTGGTTTTATCGCACGATCGCTCCAATTAGTTGAGCAACATGGCTATGGCGATATTAAAACTATATACGTTTAAATTAGGCAGGATGTCAACCTACACTAAGCGTCGATCAACAAGAGCAAGTTCTTAAATTTGTTGAGGGGGAACCAAATACAAGTCTTCAAATTATATCGTCCCAAACCCATTTCCAAAAAGATATAATTCACAGATTATTAAGGAAAAACGGTCTGCATCCATTTAGGCCTCAAAAAGTTCAAATTTTGCATGACGGGGACAGGGAACTGCGAGTCAATTGTTGTAGATGGTTGTTGTATAGCGTAAACGATGATCCACGTTTCATTGAAAATATTCTGGGGGGTGATGAATCCACATTTATCGAGACGGTACCTGCATGAATGGAGGGATGAAAAACCCTCACTTAATACGCAAAAGATCTTATGAAAGACGATGGCCAATACACGTTTAGGCTGGGTTATTACATAATTATGTAATTGGTCCACACATTCTACCTAACCGACTCAATTCAACCTTGTATCTTCAATTTTTAAATGAAAATTTACTACTGCCATTGTTCAATGAAGTTCCATTAGCAATTAGAATAAATTGTTGGTTCCAAGATAATGGTGCACCGTATTTGAAAGTGACGATGACTGACTGACAATTTTAACTTTTTTAGAATAGCGAAAGAGAGAGAAACTTTTTACATAGTCGGCAATCTCCGATAGGGTAAAGTACCTAGAAGAAGAAGAAGTGTTTTTTTCAAATTATTTATTTTTAAATTCTTCTTAGCTAATAATTTTAAAATGTCCAAAAGAATTCTGTTGTAACGAAACTAAATTTAATGATTTAAGTGAATGTTTAAAGACATTCATTAGCGTGCGCGGTGCAATGTAAGCGATAAACCGTTTCCGACCTGTCCTGCTTTTGGCTAGGCAGATATATTCTTTGTTGTATAAATGGAATTTATTATTTTTGGTTCTTTGCTAACGTGATATGTTACTAAACCTTAAAGGCGTGTTTATATTTCCATTGGTATAACGGAGCAGAGTGAGAAACAAGGTTTAATCTTTTAGTGGACTTGGTCTACTAAATCACTATACTAAAGTTTCTATCAACTATATGCACTTGAAGATGTTGTTACTATTACAGGGATGTCTTAGAAACAATTAGTTGCAAAATTTCGATTATATATATTGTGTTTCTTAGTGTTAGTATCTGAGTGACTATTTAATGGGCACTTACCTGCTTAACATAAACTCGGGAATTTCCAACCGTTATAAACTGGAAATCCAGTTTAAGAAAACTGCTGTTTAAGATGGAAAAGCACTCAACAATGTAATTCATAGGTAAACATAATTTCCTTTTAAAGACTGTTATTACTTAAAAACCTCGTATTAACGACATATTTATTTAATTTAACTATGTGGAAATTATCTGATATTTTGCACATAGCAGTAGTGAGTCGCCCTAAATATTTGATACTAAAAACGTATTAATGTTTTTCTTCTATCGGCGTTTTGATCGCGATTTTATTTCGGCGTAATGGTCGTAGCCGGCAAAGTATCCTTTACGACAATTCGGCGTTTTGGATATGACCGACGTTTTGGTCATGATCTCGTTTCGGCGTTTTGGTAGGATTTGACAAAATATTTATTATGAAACAGTAATATTATTGGACAGGCAAGGTTCGGCCGTTTTCGTCTTCGATGCTAAGTTATCAATCTCTGTAGCGTCGATTAACACCGGTTGGCGTTTTGGCCTTTCACTCGGCGAAATGGTCTTCGAACAGCAATCGGCAATTGGCCTCGTAGGTGTTTTGCACATCCGAAATATAGAGTCGGCGTTTTGCGCATTGAACGAACCCCCCACCCCCCCGTTAAAGTGTACATTTAGGTAATAAAGTTTTATAATGAGCTTCAGCAAAAGCGTGGTTAGGGTTTGCCTACTTCTTTCATAAGCCATGTCCGTTTTGTATAGCCTAGCTATATGCCACTGCGGAAATCGTATAAAATACTTTCTCTATATCCTATTCATAATCGGTTTAGGTAGAACGCACCAGGGGCGGACTTAATACTTTGAATCGGCCCGGGCAAGTCACTCATAAAATTGAAACGTTTCAATGTGAATTCTGTAACGACGTCTCGTACGAAATCTATCCCGGTCAGCCAGTTCATCACTGGAAACTACTAGTGCTATTGTTTTATATTTCTGTCTTAACATCTATTTTATTTTAAGATTTGCATGTCTAAGTGTTCCAACACCCATGAGGGTATAAAGGATACCGGAGAAAGAAGAAGAAGATGTGTAAGTATATCATTCATTGACAGCCTATGATTCTTATCAGATATTTCTCTATCCTTTTTTTCTAGAGTTTCCATTAGTCCAAACTGGCGCTGTTAAAAGTGTTTTGAATGTCTATAGTAGACGTAGAACTTTAGATTTTTTACTGCTTTCCTTTTGTTGCTTTCAACCACATCCATCATTACCTTCAGGGCATCTACGGTTGATCGCTCTTTCCTAAAACCACACTGATGTTGGCAAAGGTGAACTTTTTTCTTCCAGTTCGTTAGTTATTCGTTTTGCCTGCACTTGCTCCATAACTTTTTCCATGGAATCTAGTAGGCCTATTGGTCGGTACTTGCTTCTAATTCGCTTGGTTTCCGTGATTTCTCTATCAGAATTCGTATTATCACCTTCTATATGTCGGGAAGAATTCCTTGTTTCAAGAGGTTATTTAGCATCGCGCGTTATTATTCGTATCTATCATAATGCAAGTAAAAAATTTCTTTTACCCTAGGAACACCAATAAATTTTAAGTGGATCACAAGAAAATGCTATTTCAAATATTTTCAAGACAAATCAGAAGACGTTAAATCTTTATTAATTTACGAAAATGTATTAAACATTTTCACAATGTATACCAGTTTTTCCTCATCTACACCTGTGGCACGACTTTTTAGTACCAGTGGCCAAATTCTAACCCCTCGAAGAAACAGGCTGTTGGATAATATTTTTGAAACACTGTTAATATTAAAAAAATCGCAGAAACACGCTGTGCAATAATATGTATTTGTTAAAATTTTTGATAAATATGTATTTACAAATAAGCTTTTTTACACCTGGTGTGGCGTTTTCATTTTCATAAAAGGTACCTGATAGGTATGTATTTATAAGTTTCAAGTACATTTAGAAAGTACCTGTACCTAGGTATTGAAAAACAAGTACCTGTTTCAACACTGATAATATTTTATACCTCTGGAAATAAAAGAGGTATCAAACATTTCTAGAAACCGTTTCTACGAGATTAAGGGGGAATCATCTCGACTCATAAGGTAACCTTCCCTATTCAACTCCTTACGCTCTAGCTACCCCAACAAAACGATTTTAAGTTAAATTAATAACTCGTTTCTAAAAAACCAAGAAATAAAGGTTGAGGACCAATTATATTAATTAAAATGTAAACACATTTGATTAAATGTTCAAAATTTCCATTATTCTGCAGACAATAGTAAAGTCTACTCTCAAATTCTCTCCAAACATTTTGGAAGGTTTGTTGCGGAATAGCTCGGAACTCCTGAACTATTCCTTGTTGCAATTATTGTGCAATGGACTGAGCCTGAGCTTTGTAAGCAGAAAATTTTAAATGGCCCTAGCAAAATCAAAATCAGGTAAAAGAATGTTTGCTACTATTGAATAACATTTGTTTTATTTTCTTTTCACAATAAGTATATTTGCAATGTGCTAATTACAGCAATAAACAAATTAGATAACTATAGTATGAATATCACTATGCAAAGATTGACATGTGGGAGTAGTCACCATTGGTGACTCTCCAATGCGAGCTACTTCTAAGGTATTGTTGTTGTTCATCCTTCATTGAGAGCACTTTCAGGTCTTTACGAATTTCACTGTTTGGGACATAGAAAAGAACATTTGTTATCATACGAAGAGTCTTTGATTGAAATTTCTTGAGGATCTCAATGTTGGAGTTTTATACCGTACCCCACAGCTGTAACCCATATGACCATATGGGTTTTAGCTACCTTGTATACGAACAGTTTGTTCTGGAGAGAAAGTTTGGAGTTACGTCCAAGTACCCAGTAGTATTTTCGCAGTTTGAAGCCTAATTGTATTCTTTTACTCCAAATGTGTATTTTCCACGTAAGGCTCTTATCGAGGTGTAGGCCCAGATATTTAACATTGTCTTCCTGGGGGAGTAGTTGTCCATTCATAGATACTCTAGGCGGGATACCCCTTAGTTGGGTAAAGGTTATATGTACAGATTTTGGTTCATTGATTTGGAAACGCCACCAACTAATAGTGTACATGGTCTAGACTCTGCTGTAAGATTTGTGCTACCGCTACAGGGTCTTAGTGCATTGCCAGAACCGCCGTATCGTCTACGAACATTGACGTAGTCGTATTGTGGTAGGTTGGAATATCAGCTGTATATAACAAGTAGAGAACTTGACCTAGGATGCTCCCTTGTAGCACCCCGCTTCCGATAGGGTGTAAGTCGGTTGTTTTTTCACCGAACTTAACTTGGAAGTACCTTTCCTGTAGATAGGATTTTAGGATTATATAGAATGGGTGTGCTAAACTATTTTTTGTTTTGAATAATAGCCAGTCATGCGCTGAGCAGTAACTTTTGTCTTCAAACGTTCTATTTATAATATCTTCTATTCTATGCACTTGTTCTGTAGTAGAATGTTGGTTTCTGAAGCCGAATTGATGCTCCGGAATCAGCCGGAGGCTTTTGCTAGGATAGGGAAATAATATTTGTAAGAATTTTTCAATGAGATATCACAAGGCGGGTGATACCAAGGGAAATTTTTTGTTGGAGCCTTAAGGGTTGATTGATGAGTGGTGATTCTCTCTCTCCATGTTGTAGAAAGAGTTTCTACAAATTTTGAATACCTCATTTATTTCACATGTATGTTCTCAAATTGACACCTTGTATATATTTGGTGCTATGTATGAGAATTTAATTTTTCATTAAAAAAAAATTTGTTCCGTCAAGCTTGGAACAAAGCATTCGATTTTTCATGGAGTCGCTTCGGAAATTTCAAGTTTGCTTTTCTTGGGAATGACTGTTTTACTGAAAACAAAGCGTTGTGTCGCTTCACAAATATGAGCAACAATGCTAATTCAATTAATTAGATAAACAGCTGTGCCGATAAATTCTTAATTCAGAAGGCCCACATTCCTCAAATACGAAATCTGCATTCTGCAATATTTATTGAGTTCTTTGTAACCCCGTCTGTGATGCATGTAGTTATATTTGTCTGGCCTTGCAACGTGAAGGTTTCGCCCGGGTGCGGGCATTCAACTATAGCGACCTTTCGAATGGTTCGAAGTGACGCCGGCGTCGCGCAAAAAATTGTCGACCACCCCCAGTTGAACCTGTCGTATTGCTTTATGTATTAAGGCTAGATATATTGGACGTACTTTAAATAGTTAAACAAACACCGTTAGAACTTCCGATGTGCTTAATTTGATTGGGAGAACAATCAATCAATATTAATTTTTTCAGTTAGTAATTACGTCATTAAATTCTATGCTAGCAACTTAAAATCTGCATGGAATTCTCAGAACTACACCAAATGTTGTTAAAATATTTATATTGCACATCCGGAAACAATTAAGGCAACATAAAGAAGATGACAAATCTGTGAAAATGTATTTAAAGTCATGACGGTGAACGTAGTTTATGTATATTAACATGTAGCAACAAACTTATTTATTAATGTTGAATAATGTGCGATTCAGTCATCCAATAATTCGCTTTAATTGCGATGATCAGAAGATTGCCATTGCATTCAAAATCTTACGTCACTATATTGCCTTTTTAATAGTTCTTTGTTAGCACTTCCAAGTAATAAAATCAAAAAATTGAACGTCAAGTTGAAACATTATTTATTATATTTAAATAGTATAATTACCGCTGCTGAGGTACGGAATGTTGAATGTGGGTGGTTTGAACAACGAACCAGACAGCCCATTTAACCCAAAACGTCTCTGAATCAAAATCAAGAAATGTGATAATTGTTTCGATGAAGTAGACTGAATTGTTAATCCGCAGGTAAAGGAGCGAAGGAATTATTTAATGGCACTAAAACTTTTTACAGTCGTCAGACCGTTAGAACCAAAGTAGGATGAGTGGAAGAAATCAATACAAAGAATCTTGGAGGAATTAAGATTTTAGAAGCCTTCTATATCCTAAGTATCTCGTGAAATGGATGGAAACAAGAAAAATAAAAAGTGTTTGCATCAACTAATACGGTGTACGTTTACAAGATTATAATAACATTTTTACTAAAATGATGTCCAGAACGACCCTCGGCAAGATCAACTTGGATAGCTTTACGTACCCATGTCAATACAAATTTTTGGGAGCCCACCAGGAATTTATAAACCAAAGAGAACTCCCTAAGAACAAAATTGTAAATACGATCCTGATGATTTAATAGAATTTGATTATGTTTTGGCATGTATTTTATCCAGCTGAAGGATGTTTTTCAACTAATGAAATAATTCTTATGGATAAACACAATCAAGACTGAGCAAGTTTTTTGATTAACTTCTTAAAACAATACAATTCAACAAACATATTGATTAAATTAAATTAAATTTTAATTAATATTATTCTATTAGGTAATTTTATACAAAAAGGAGGTTCCGCGATTCCATTTGTTTTCTTGTTCCTTCCACTTACTTCTTTCCTTTGGTTCTTCTTCTTCTCCTTCTTTTCCTTGCTCGTTTTCCTACTTCTTTTTTCTTCATTTTTTCTTCTAATTATTATTTTTTTACTATTTCTTTTTTTTTCAGATCCGGTGAGGAAGCTCCAACAACAAAATATGAAATACGATGTTGATCTTTATTTCATAGAATTTGATAAGGTTTTGTCATGTATTTCATCCAGTTGAAGGATGCTTTTCAATTAATGAAATAATTCTTATGGCTAAACATATTCAAGATGGGCAAGGATTTTAGATTAACCTTATTCTTAAAACAATACAACAAAACATATTGATTAAATTGAATTAATAATTTGATTAACATAATTCTAGACAATTTTATGAAAAAGGAAAGTTTTTGCGATTCCATTTAGTTTCTTGTCTTTCTCCTCTAATTATTCTCGTCTTTCCTATGGTTCTTATCCTTCTTACTCTCCTAATTGTTTTTTTTTCCATCTTTTACTTTCTATTCTTAACCTTTTCTCATTGTTTGGTTGTTATTTCTCCTTCTTCCTTGTTTCGTTATGCTTTTTCTAGTTTCCTTTTCTTGAATAATATTGCTTAGTAGGTTGCGTTAACGCGGCGCCTCTCTCCCACGAGGATTAATCACTATGGGAGAGTAGATCAACAACCCCTTCATGGGGGTGGCCCTTGCCCAACAATGAGATGTTGCGGGCTAATAATAATAATTAACGTTTCCTCCAAATTATTGCTGTTTTTCAATTTTGTCATTTATTTGCTTTCTTTTGTAGATATTTTGCCTTGTCTGTTGTGTGTGTTTTCATTTTATAACTATTAGTCTAGTATTTTGATTGCACTATGGTATATATATACAGGGTGTTTTGGATATTTTGCCCACTTATAGATCTCATCAATACAAACAAAAAAGTCGTAATAAACATGGGTTCGAAAATCAAGCCTTTCCGAGATATGGAGTTTTTTTCAGAAAATAAATATTGCTTGTCATTTCAATAAGATCCCCATCCATTAAAACAAATAGCCGTGTAAATAAAACCTTTTAATTAGAAATAATCAAAGTAGATGTTCTACACATCCTTTGCATCTCCGTAAAAATGACGCCGCATTCTTTCAAAGATTCCCGGATTTATACGAACAGTCTGGCAGGCATGTTCTATTCGTTCTCGCAATTCGTTTAAATTATTCACAGAGCTTGAATAAACTTTAAATACCCCCAAATACAGAAGTCGAGCGGATTGAGATCAGGAGATCTAGGTGACTACACAACTGGAAAAATGTGCAGGAGCCCCATCGTGCATCAACTACATATTCATTCTATGAATTCGGAAAAAGAGGTCCTATCATGGCCTCCAAAAACCCCGAGTCAAACGTTAATTGAAAATCGTTGTTGATGATTCGATTCAATAATGAGGGTTTTCATCTGACCAAACATGGCTGTTGTGGAAATTAAAAATGCAATTTCTTGCGAAACTAGCTTCGTCAGTAAATAAGACTTCACTAACAAAGTTTGCGTTTTCCGCTACTTTTGTCAGTGCCCATCGGCACAACATCAGACGTTCAGTATAGTCAGACACAATAGGCTGTACCCTTTGAATATGGTATGGGTACAATTGTTCCTCACGTAACATTCTCCAAATTAGGGAAGCATTAATATTTGTTTTGGCAGAAAGTCTTCTAGTACTAGTAGGTACCTGGATTTTCTTCAATACTCCTTAAAATGTTGAGTTCCGCTTCAGAAGTAGAAACTGATCTAGGCCGACCACCACCACCGTTTCTTGATTTAAATGCGCCAATTGCGGATAAACATTCATACAAATTTGTAAAAAAAAGTGTCACACGGAAGTGCCCGGTTCGGAAATGTTTCGGCATGCAAGGAATTACCATTGGCCTTATCATACACGAAAGTCCTATCTGCCATTTCCACGTTGGTATACATATTCCAACAACAACAATAACAATATTGACACTTACAAAAACTCAAATAAACGTTGTTTTATCCACTTCTATAGCAGACGTGATAAGTACGATTCTGCACTCCTATTTACTCTGCGTAAATAATTTGGCTGTATCTTGAAAACGGTTGATTTTCGAATCCATGTTTATTACGACTTCTTTGTTTGTATTGATGAGATCTAGAAGTGGGCAACATATCCGAACATATTTTTTAAACACCCTGTATATATAACATTATAATACGGAACCTGTTGATTTAGTTCATAGACCACCTTATAAGGATAATTCGTTTGTTCTTATTATTAATTTGACTTTAAGCTTCTTAGACCACTTGATCCCTTCGCAATTACTTAGGTACTAGTTTAAACATGGTTTTGTGCCCAATGCAGATGGAATTAGTACTTCAATTGCTCAATGAAATTTGCCATAAATAGATATGCGATAAAAGTTACTGTCATTTTCTTGTAAATAAATAAATCCTTACTTGTAGACCCATTTTACTTGAATCGTCTGTTTATGAGATAAATATAAAACCATGTCCATACGTGACAAACGTGCCTTTTTTAGTTTGTCTGGGTTTTCGTGGTTTCACTAGCATTTGCAGTTTTTCATTTTATTAAAATGGCTATTGCTTTAAAAAGAGACTATGTAATCAGTAGAAGTTATGTGCAGATATTACACAAAATTATATAATAACACAAATGTTTCATTTGAAGATTGAAATAGCTGCTGGATGTTTTATTAACATGATTATTACTTAAAAAATGGTAGCAGTCTTATCTCTAGCTAAAAGTTATACTGTAAATTCAGTAGATACTACAAAATCAGATTATAAAAAAAATTATATTTCTACTCTTAGTAGTGGCCGAGATTTTACTTTCTTGTACTTTGATTGTTACTAAGAAAAAAACTTACAGCATAATGTAATCAGTAGTTAAAACTTATACGTGAACTTCAGCAGACACTTCAAAATTACAATATATAAATGCTGTAAATAATAAACAATTAATATTTCAACTTCTAGTAGTGACCCAGTCTTGATTACAAATAGGAATAATTGGAAATTTCGACTTGATTATTGCTAAAAATTATACGTGAACTTCAGTAGACACTACAAAATTGCAGTATATAAATTTGAAATTTCAGTAGTAGCCCAGTTTTAATTATAAATTAGAAATATTGGAAATTTTATTTTTATCATTAATAAAAAATTACCGTATAATCAGTAGCTAAAAATTATTCCTGAACTTCAGCAGACACTACAAAATTACAATATATAAATTTCAACTTTCAGTAGTAGCTCAGTTTTATTTAAAAATTTGAATAATTGCAAATTTTATTTCTGTTATCTATAAAAAATACAGTGTAATCAGCAGCAAAAAATTATACATGAACTTCAACAGACATTACTAAATTACAATATATAAATGTGTGTAAATAATACAAGATTAATATTTCAACTTCTAGTAGTGACCCAGTCTTGATTACAAATAGAAATAATAGCAAATCTCAATTTGAGTATAATTAAAATAATTATTGCATTGTGTAATCAGTAGCTCCAAATTATACGTGAACTTCAGCAGACACTACAAAATTACAGTATATAAATTTCAACTTTTAGTATCGTAGCCCAATTATAAGTACAAATTAGAATAATTGCAAATTTTACTTTTGTTATTACTAAAAAAAAGTACAGTATAATTAGTAGCAAAAAATTATATGCGAACCCCAGCAAACACTACAAAATTACAATATATAGATGTGTGTAAATAATAAAACATTAATATTTCAACTTCTAGTAGTGACCCAGTCTTGATTACAAATAGGAATAATTGCAAATTTCAATTTTAGCATAAAAAATGATTGCGTTGCTTAATCAGTAGCTAAAAAGTATATGTTAACTTCAGCAGATACTACGTAATTACAATATATAAATTTCAGCTTTCAGCAGTAGCCGAGTTTTAATTAAAAATTTGAATAATTGCAAACTTTACTTTTATAATTATTAAAAAATTTACAGTATAGTCAGTGGTTAAAAATTATACGTGAACTTCAACAGACACTACAAAATTACAGTATATAAATTTCAAATTTCAGTAGTAGCCCAGTTTTAATTAAAAATTTGAATAATTGCAAGCTTTACTTTTATTATTACTAAAAAAAATACAGTATAATCAGTAGATAAAAATTATATGTGAACTTCAGCAAACACTACAAACTTACAATATATAAATGTGTGTAAATAATAAACGATTAATGTTTCAACTTCTAGTAGTCTTGATTACAAATAGGAATAATCGCAAATTTCAGTTTGAGTATAACAAAGAAATTATTTTATTGCGTAATCAGTAGCTAAAAATTACATGTGCAGACACTACAAAATTACAGTCTAGGAATTTCAAATGTCAGTAGTAGCCCAGTTTTAATTAAAAATTTGAATAATTGGAAATTTTATTTTTATTATTACTAAAAAAATTACAGTATATTCAGTAGCTAAAAATTATGCGTTACCTTCAGCAAACACTACAAAATTACAATATATATAAATTTCAATTTTCAGTAGTAGCCCAGTTTTAATTAAAAATTTGAATAATTGCAAACGTGAACTTCTAACAGACACTACAAAATTACAATATATAAATGTACGTAAATAATAAAAAATTAATATTTCAACTTTTAGTAGTGACCCAGCTTTGATTACAAATAGGAATAATTGCAAATTTCAATTTGAGTATACAAAAAATTATTGCTTTGCATAATCAGTAGCTAAAAGTTATGCGTGAACTTCAACAGACTACAAAATTACAGTATATAAATTTCAAATTTCGGTAGTAGTCCAGTTTTAATTAAAAATTTGAATAATTGCAAACTTTACTTTTATTATCACTAAAAAAAGAATTAAAGTATATTCAGTAGCTAAAAATTATACGGGAACTTCAGCAGACACTACAAAATTACAGTATATAAATTTCAACTTTGAGTATCGTAGCCCAATTATAAGGACAAATTAGAATAATTGCAAATTTTACTTTTGTTATTACTAAAAAAAGTACAGTATAATCAGTAGCTAAAAATTATATGCGAACCTACAAATTACAATATATAGATGTGTGTAAATAATAAAACATTAATATTTCAACTTCTAGTAGTGACCCAGTCTTGATTACAAATAGGAATAATTGCAAATTTCAATTTTAGCATAAAACTAGAACAATCCTTTATTAGATTAAATATGACAGAGCGATCTGTCAATTAGTCTGTTTGTGGCAGTATCCCTAAATGAACGTCTCGTGTGATTTTGTAAACAATGGAAAAAACTGAGTTAAGAGCAGTGATAAAGTACTTTCATTTGAAAGGCTTAACACAACCGAAATCAAAGCAGAGCTGGATTCAACACTATTGGAATCCGTTCCTTTATTTTCAATGGTTAAAAACTGGGTTGCCGAATTTAAGCGTGGCCGTGTGAGCACAAATGATAAACCCCGTAGTGGACGTCCAAAAACTGCTACTGCCCTGGATATGATTGAAAAAGTCCACCGTATCGTATTGGATGACCGTCGAGTAAAAGTGCATGAAATAGCAGACATAATGGGTATTTCAAATGACAGAGTGCACGGAATTTTAACTGAAGAATTGGAAATGAAAAAATACTCACACCGGAGCAAAAACTGAATCGTTTGAGTGTTTCTCGCGACCTTTTGGCACGTTTTCGCCACAATCCGAAGGATTTTTTGCGCCGTTTCATAACCGTCGATTTTTTTTAAAATTTATATTAACCAGTTCAGCAATCTAGTGTTATGCATGGTTTAGTTAGCTTAGTTTACATTTAACACTATTGACATACCGGGATTACCATAGTGGTTTACCCGTTCACTATTGTTATTGCTATAATATTGAGTTACACCACTATTTTTCATTCACTATCACTGTCATCAGTTGAAAGAAGATCTTGGGTCAGTTTACGTTTTAAGCGCTGGTGTATAGGCCTTGCTCCTAGGTTGTAGTGAGTTGCTCCCGCACAGTTGTTTATATTTTTGAAAAATGTTCTTGCCGTTTTTATGATGAACTGCTTGATGATTTGAATGTTCGTGGCTATTCGTAATATTTTATTTTGCAAGACCTGGATCTTCCTGAGGTGTGTCGATGAAGCTGAGACCCATATGCTGCATGCATACATTGCTACTGGTCGAATGCTTGCTTTATAGATGAGCATAGTGCATTCTATTTGCAGTGAGCTTTTCCTATTTATTAATGGGTAAAGCAAAGCAAGTCTAACATAGCTTGCGTTTAATTTACGATTTATATGAAATCCCCAAGTTGATTGTCGATCTAGATAAACTCCTAGGTATTTAATTGCACTATCCCGTGTGTTCCATAATATTTCTTCATTGTTTATAACAATGTTAGCTAAGTCTGCAAGGCGGCGAAGAGTAAACACTTTAGTTTCACATTTTGTTGGGTTAAGAGATATGTGCCATTTGTCCATCCAGTTCGAGATTGTATTTACGCTGTTTTGTAATTCGTTTGAGGCTTCTAATAGGTCGTTGCTTTGGGTGAGTAATGCCGTGTCATCGGCGTACATAGCAATTGTTGTATTGTCTAATCGAGGGATATCGTGAACATAGATGTTGAATAACAGTGGTCCCAATATGGAGCCCTGTGGCACACACGCATAGATACGCCTGGTTGTTGAAAATGTTGAGTTGATTCTTACAGAAAAGCTGCGCTGAGTGAGGAATGAACGTATAATACTTATCAGGTAGTCAGGGATATCGATGTGTTGCAATTTGAATAGTAGGCCTTCTGTTCAGACCTTGTCAAAGGCCTGGGCAATATCTAAGAATGCTGCGGTAGTGTACGCCTTGTTTTCATAACCTCTTTCTATAAATTCCACAATTCGCTGCAATTGATGTGTGGTAGAGTGTTGAGATCTAAACCCAAATTGAAATGTAGGCATTGTGTTATCTATTTGTAGTTTCTGAAGTAAATGCTTATTTATAATTTTTTCCAACAACTTTGACAGTGAAGGGAGCAAACTGATTGGCCTATAGCTTGATGGGGCTTGCTTGTTTTTGCCAGGTTTGTGGAATACTAATATTTGTCCGTGTTTCCAGGCGGTAGGAAAGTACCCGAGTCGCAGACAGGCATTAAGCACTGATGATAAGTAAGCATATCCTTTAGTTGAGAGGTTTTTAATTACAATATTTGGAATAAGATCATATCCTGATGCTTTTCTTACCTTAAGGCTCATGGCTAGTTTTTTGATTTCCCGTGGAGACGTTGGTTTGATTTCATCACGTAGGTTAAGCTCGTGTTGTTGTAGATATTGTCTCACTTCGTCACCAAATACATTTCCGTTAGTATGAGTTCAAGAGAAAACAGTCTCAAGGTGATCCGCAAATACATTGCATGTGTCTTCATTGCTCGTTATAGTTATGTTTCCTTGTTTTATTGGTCCAATTACTTGTGGTTGTCAAAGAATTCTCTTAGTAGCTTGCCATATTGTGGGTTCGCCTGGTTCTAGCTCATTGATATAATTTTGGTAGGACTTAATTCTGTATTCATCTAGTTCACTTTTTACTCTACGGATTAGTTGATTTAGTTGTATTTTGTGTTGTTGTTGGTGGGTGTTTTGCCACATTTGTCTAATTCTATGCTTTTCTTTTATTAGTTGTAGTATTTCTGATGGTGAATGCATGTGGTCGTTTGATCTTCTTCTGCTGCCGCTTGTCGTGGCTGCTGCTATTGATTCTTTTATTGCTTGTAGAAGGTTATTTATTTCTTCATCAATCTGCAGTGTTGTTAGAATTTTGCTAAGACATTAAATGTTGTCATTCAGTACTTTCTGGAAAGTATCCCAGTCAATTTTACCATTGATGAGTTTTAGTAATGGAACTTCTTGCTGTGGAATGATATTGAATGACATTAAGACGGGCAGATGGTCGGAGTCCAGTTCCGTCATTACATTTTGATAAATAGGTGGTGTAAAAGTTTTAAGTAATACAATACCCAGAATATCTGGAAGTCGATCTGTTCTGTATGGATGATATGTGTATTGGTCAGGAGTTGCTATTTGAATCGCATGAGATATGATGTAGCTGTTTAACCGTTCTCCATTTGGATTTCTGATTCTGCAGCCGCAAAAGGTATTTTTGCTGTTAAACTCTACAATGGCTGATTATCGTTGAAAATAGCTAAGATATCATTTTCATCAAACCTTTTATTTGATAACTGTCGATGAAACCTGGGTCCACCATGATACTCCCGAAACCAAAGAACAGTCCAAACAATGGACACACAAAGGTTGTCCGCCACCAAAGAAGGCAAAAACGGTTTTGTCAGCAGGAAAGGTTATGGCAACCCTATTTTGGGATTCTCATGGAATTATATTGGTCGACTACTTAGAAAAGGGGAAAACAATAAATGGCGAGTATTACCTATGCCAATTTGTTGCAACAACTTAGCGACAAAACCAAAGAGAAACAGCCTCATTTGGTAAAAAAGAAAGTGCTTTTCTATGAAGATAACGCACCTGCCCACAAGTCTGCTATTGCAATGGCCCAATTCATGAATTGGGATTTGAATTAGTGCCCCATTCGCCGTGTTCCCCAGATTTGGCTCCCGGCGATTATCACCTGTTACCAAACTTGAAAAAATGGCTCGGCGGTAAGAGATTTTCGTCTAATTCCGAGGTAATCGCTGCTGTAAATAGCTATTTCGAAGACTTGGATTCATCGACCTACAATGAAGGCATTGCTAATTTGGAATATCGTTGGAATAAATGTGTTGAGCGAGCAGGAGACTATATTGAAAAATAAAATGTTTTTTGTCAAAAAAAACTTGCGTTTTCTTTGTTAGGCCACGTAGTTATCGAACCATCCTCGTACGATTATAAACTAAAGAAAGTAAATTTGATTAAGTTATTACTAAACTCTTGAAGTGTTATGTGTTCTTAGGAATACTATCGTTTAATGTGGCAATATAGTACTTGGAAGATTATCGCATATGCCGAAATTAGATTTTTTCTTAGAAATAAGCGGGTATTTCCTGTAGATATCAGAAATTAAATAAGAGCAAGTCTCCCTCGCAAATATTTAGTTTCCATAAGCGAACAGAAGGCGGATATGTCATTTTCCAGCTTTTGTTATGATGAGTTAGTTAAGGACCTATCATAATGTTACACAATAGAGCTTAGTAACGCAAGTTGGAGTTATCTCTTAGTCTTATCGGTGTTAAATAAGTGAGCGCGTATGGGGTCGACAGGCGAACCCCAACAGAGCCTCTGCAGTCGCGATGAAGGACGATGCACTTGTTTTCGTGAGATTTAAAAGCTGCATCTCCGAGACGGCTGAAAAAGTACTAAAAATAAACGTTATTCTGCAGATTATCCTACCCATACACTTTTGTTCGAATGTGAATGCAATCATAGTATTTCGTTGCAAATAAGAAATTAATTGTTCTATGAAAGCGGTATCTTATCAACAGATTACGAAGCCTGTTTATTCACTATGTGTATAAAATTAATTCCATGGAAAATTAAATGCAATACAGGGATGCTTGACGAACGCTCCAAAACCATCACTTATTTGTAATTCCCCATATGTCCAAAATAAGTGAGCCTTGCTACCATGACGTCGACATTTAAATAAAAACACCGTGGGACTAATGAGTATGACCATATTGTTTGTGTGATGTTGGGTTCATTGATTCTTTGCCAATCAGCAAAATTTTAATGGAATACTGTTTTAGAACTATCTGAAACAACGAATTTAAACTTAGAGGTGCCATTTTATAAATTTGGCGACCCTCTTTTTTTGCTTTCTATTGTCTTGTCCCAAACTAATCAGGGGGAGCCTTTCTTCGTTCCACCCAATCCAATTTTATAAGTCAAAAACAGTGCAGTTCAAGATATCACTGCAGTTACGTTATCTTGTTTAACAGCTGTTCTTGGCAGAATGTCGAGACATATTTTCGAAAAAGGATTTGAACTATTTTGGTGGAAACTTAGACAACAATTATCTGAGTTTATGGTTGTAATTTGCCGCGCTTTTTTTGCAATACATGTGTTGTTGTGTGTACCGTGAGCCAGACACTACGTAGTGAATACGACATGTTTGTTCATTTCGATGGATGCGACCTTCATCAAAGTGCATCGCACGGGCCCAGGGTCTCTATCTCTTTCTAATGAACCTCCTCCTGTCTCTGTCTAATACGTACGCACGCAATAAGAGCTGTTTTTGTAACCGAACATTCATGTTAAGATCTGTTGAACCCATTTACTCGAAAAATATATCTACTAGAACTAGATTATTGTAATCGTTTACCTAAATGAGCCTCGTATTGTTTTACAGCACTCTGATATTTTATATTGTTATCCCTTTCATACGTTATCTCGATTTTTCATCCCATATTACGTATTACGGAACAAAAAGAAAAACAACACTTTGAACTGAAGCAGCTGACACTTGACGAAATGTAGATATATACCCGCAGGTATTATCGTGGGACCATCGGAATAAAAATAATAAACTAAAAATTGTGCAGATTCGTCTGTAGGTCGTGTATATAGGATGTTCCAAAAATATATATTTGTGGTTATTTAAAAGTTGTTTGATTGAAGAAACACAGAAAAACATTTAGAAAGTATATTTTGATGACGAAATATTTGGTAATAGGATAACATGACAGAACATAGCTATACTGTATTGATTATAACCATATATTTACTACATATTAAGTAACTTTTTTATAAACTTAGTCTTGATAACATCGAATTGCTTAAATCAGTTTATTTAAACTTCGAAAAATTGTATAGGTATTTTCTTCACCTGCAGCCTACAGTGTACAGTCTTGATGTGAGTTCCTGTAAATAATATTCATTACAAACAATAGGCTTCTTCTGCGATTGTCCCACTACGCCAATAAACAAACAACTTAAAGTTGGGTGGTCAAAATCACCAACACAAACGACAGCATAAGTTTAACACATTTTTCATATTTTTGATGCACGGTTTCAGAATTAACATACTGCAATGTTCATACAAATATATCAGTTAAGATTGCACAGAAAAATGCGATAACTTGACAACAATGGAAAGGATTTAAAAAGGCACTTTACCTTCGTTTTTGGTGTAAACGGTGTGATATGAAATTTATTCACTTTAAAATCACACATTTATAATTTTTGTAATTCTCTTCAATATATTATTAAACGCTGTGTGACCACTTGATGATCTCGTTTAATTCGGGGAATAGCAGTTTATTAAAAATACTAAACAATAACAAATATTAGCACAATAAAGATGCCGCTAGAATTACATTGAGGGCAATTGTTATACAACTGGCAGCATTGAAGTGATTTAAACAATTTACTGTTTACTAGTCTCGAAAATGATGTTAAGACCACCCCTCTGGCTTTTCATTGTTTAAATATATTAGTAATCGCTTTTATTAACGTTTATATCAATGTTATTTTTCCAGCCTACGTATTAGTAAGAAGTGTCATAAGTGAAAACTTATGTATATATACAGGGTGTATCAGAATTACGTACAAATATTTAAACCAGTAATAGATTGGCTCAAATAGAATTCAATGGTACTATTCATTTTTCAAAAATCATTATGATTATTTTTTTGAATTAAAAAATAAAATAAAATTTTGTTTGAGAACTGCTGATGATACATAGAAAATGCATTTAAGCTGTAGAAGGATATTATCTAATTGTAAAGTAAATCCATGGTGGCAAACACGTAAAAACTTGTCTGGCTTATGATAACAACAACAGACTGAATAGAAATTACTAACCTACCTAATAGTATTGATTTGTGGCAGGTGATAAAAAATGCGGGGTGGTTGTTTTGACGACGTTTCGGCAAAGTTACATTTGTCATCATCAGGTCGTATTACAAGAAGCTCCAGCAAAAAGTTATCCGACAAGACCTGAAGATGGCAAATGTGACTTTGTCGAAACATCGTCAAGACAGCCACCCCGCTCCGTCCCAGGATCAAGAAGTTGCTACGCGGAAGAATTCCTGGAAGCTAATCACCGCATACTACACCCGCGGAAATCTCAAAACCAGCCAATATATGTATGTATATACAGTGCGGTCGTAAAATGTCCCCCCCCCCTACTAACTTTTGAAGGACTTGATATTTCTTCACAAAATTTTGTATGCTTTAATGGGAAGCTAAATACTACTTTCTAGCGTATATTTAAATTTTATAACTTTCAAAATGGCTGCTAGGCACAATTATGAAATAATTTTTAAATGGCAATTGGATCGAGTGACATCTCATTTGAAAGGTCTCTTTGAGTAGAGTATAATGCTAAATTTTGGGAAAATTTCACTTCCAAATTATCTGTTTCTGATATTACGCAAAAAGCTAAAAAAATGTAGGAGGCGAAACAACAGAAGTAAAACAATTGAAATAATTAGTCTCTCTGTTCTGAGAATGTACTGCCATTTCACCGACTCTCTGAATTTGTTTGTCTCCTGAAATTGCGGGTCGTCCAGGGTTTTTCCTATTTTGCGCACTTCCAGTATTAATAAATTTTTGCACAAGTTCCGTAAATACGTCCTCGAAATAGGACGGCCGGGAAACCGTTCATTAAATATTTTTTCGGCTTCGTGAAAGTATCGATTGGCTTCAGCAAAAATAAAAACTGGTTTAGTTTTTTCCTGCAAAGTTCGAACATTCGCCATAATGATTGTTAGTATCACCCGTTTTAAAACTCAATATTCAAACGTGAGCAAACACAATAACTGAATTAAAGTGGCAGAACCGAAAGACTTATTATTTCAATTGTTTTACTTGTTTCTCCCTCTACATTTTTTTAAGCGTTTTGCTTAATATCAGAAGCAGATAATTTGGAAGTGTGGCATTTGTGTTGGAATCTATAAAATTTTCCTAAAATTTAGAATTATACTCTACTCAGAGAGACCGTTCAAATGAGGTGTCACTCGACCCCATTGCTATTTAAAAAATAGTTCAAGCCACCATTTTGAAAGTTATAAAATTTAAATATGTGCTAAACAGTAGTATTTAGCCTCCCATTAAAGCACACAAAATTTTGTGAAGAAATATTAAGTCGTTCAAAAGTTAGTAGGGAGGGAGGACATTTTACGACCGCATTGTATATATATATATCTATATATATATAAATATATATATTATTGTTCTTTGCATTCTGTTTAAGGAAATTGTATTAAGAAACAAATCCGGAAGGGCTGTAATTTATTATTGTTTGCATCCGGTTAGGTACAATTCTGCAAAAATCACTTTTATTACCAATAAATCGTACAACTTCTACGGCTTGTTCACAGCTTTAAAAAAATGCTAAATTAGAATATGGTGCGCAGCCTACGGGTTCGGCTACTTTTTAGTCAATTTTCTACAAGACTCGTTTATTACGTTATTCGGTAAACACAAATATGTGATATTTTACAACATTAGCAGTTTATAGAATTACGATCACTGGACGATCTCACTAAATTCGGGGAACAGTAGTCTATTAAAAATACTAAACAATAACAAATATTAGCATATATTTTGATAAAACTAAGGGCAATTGTTATACAACTGGCAACACTGACAGTGATTTGTAACAACTTTGTGTTTACTAGTACATATAGAAAATGATCTTCAAACGACCCCATATATATTTCATTGATTAAAATAAACTATCAACCCCTAAAAACTTGTATGAATGTTATTTTTCCAAACTATTCAAGAAAATTGAAAACTTATATAAATATTATTTTTTGAGCCTTATACGTGTCTTACGGATGAAAAAGAAATCCTGCAAAGCTCTAATTTGCTATTGTTTGCATTCTATAAGGTACAATAATGCAAATATACCTTGTACGAGCAATAAATGCACACCTGACAACTCCCACAACTTGCTTACAGTTTTTTAAAGAACCTGCAAATTAGAATGTGGTGCGTAGCCCACGTGTTCTTCTAGTTTTTACGAAATTTTCTATAGAAAGTAATTATTATATTATTCGGTAAACATAAATATTTGATTTAAAGCATTTCCTTGAATTATTTTTGTCTAGTACTCAAATACTCAATGAGCTCAGTTTTCTTACATTTTTGGAAATTAAGATTTTATCATGTTTACTTTAGAAAACATCATTTTCTCACGCCATTTCTAAATATTAATCATAATAATTTCAAAGGGAGCCTTCTAGGAATATTCTACAGCTTATTTGAGTTTTATAAATCTGGTCCTGTTAATGGCAATACGAAATGCTGTCCTGCATTTTTCTTGATAGATAAATATTTAAAATTTTGTACTAAAATGAAACGCGTCTAAATGATTTCTTCTTAGCCTATGAAATTAATCAAACTAAGGCGATACTTACATGCTGATCTCAATTTTTACACCAAAGAAAGTTGTTCTTTTTTCCTTCGGCTATTTCGGCAGTGATGCTACCAGAAAGAGAAAATAGGTTTATGTTCAGGAATCTTCGTTTTATTTTATTACAGTTATATGGTGGAGTTTCAATTTGTTGCAAAAGCCCCACTTGCAATAATTTAAAAATGTTCAAGTATTTGATTAGATATACATATAAAAAATGATTTAATAATTTTACCCGTTACCCAGTTAACAATTAAATTAAAAAGTGATATGATAGTATTGTTAACACGATATACACTGTAGTTGTTAAGTATGTAAATCCGTTCGATACATTTTTGCCTATGTGCTGACAGTATTAGCATTTACTACGTCATACATGTTTGAGACATGATGTCATCGACAACAGGCATAAGGCGGTTAAGTATTATTCTTCTGGCAAACAAAATACATTAAGATCAAATCCTTGTCCGCCCCAAGGTTTAAATAATCTAAGCACACGGCCCTGTTTAGGCAGGCAGTGCCTACGAACAAATATTGCTCAAACTTCTAGAGCAAATGCTTGTAAAGGCAGACAAGCTACAGGTCGGTCCTTACCTGATAATACTGGGTGTAGTTCCCAAATGACGACGCGGTCTAAGCCGAAAGTAAACTGTAATATTGACGGTCATCGACGATGTTTTAATAAAACTTCTATTTTTCGATGTATTTCATATAGACATTTTTGTAACCGACTTTTTAGAGTTTAAGAAATCCTATTTCCAAGCAGATTTTCTAAATGAAACAACAAACAAATTAGCACAGCAATTGTTCAAATTTGCAGCCTGGAAATAACCAACACAAGAAATAAGTTTTTGTTGAACGTTATTTTTTAGCATTATATGCTTCTTCTGTTATATCTGTAACTGCAAATTCGGATGGCACGTCAAAGCTGTCGGTCCCGGCTACCACTACGATAATAGTAGTTAGGTTAACTCGGAGACCCCAGCCCGAGTTATAAACTTTGACACCAAGCTACACCATGGCCATACGAATTATTATTATAACTGCAAAGTACCTAAATTATTTAGTTTATTCTGCTAAAGTTTACTAATTATGTATACCAATATGAAAAGGTCGTTGGGGGTAGAGGGTAAATCTAAAGATCTCTGTTGATCCTCAGTAATGGGGGAAATCTTTATCAGAATATCCTTGTACTATATGGCGGAGCTCCGTCCTGCTAATAGCACAAGTTATTAGTTTCAGCAAAATAACTAAAGTAAGGCTACTATATTACGAATTATCATATGGCCAACAATGAATAAAATTGTCTCCACAATGGCACGCAGATAAACTTTCAAACTTTGTCAAGGTTTTGAATTTGAACAGAAAGTTTTTCATTTTAAGGATTGCCAGGTTTTTTCATTTTTACTTTTTAATTTATTTCATTCAGAATAAATATTTATTTTGGAGAATTATTAGGTTGTATAACAAAAAACAAACTTTTCTAGCTCCCAGAACAATTAATACTCCGTAAAATATACAAAAAAAATAGAGTGTTGTTACAAAAAATTATCTTAATACTATATAAAAATGAAGGGCTATCGGTTTGGGTACGGTAGAACTGTGATGTAATGAATCAGTGCTATGGTGTTTTGTTTATAACGAACGCATTTATAAAGTATGCTCGCTTATAACGACCAAATTTCGGTCACCAGTAGTCTGTACAGCTATCAGTGGTATTTCTAATAGTAGTATAACACCATGGCACGTAAAAGTATAAACAGATTTAGATTCGCAATAAACAGGGGAATTAGTGTGTTGGTAACAGTAGAAAGACTGTACGGACGTAGGTATAATAAGAAAAAGAATAGAGCAAAAAATAACAATAGGAGAGGAACAAAGTGGGTTCACTGCAGGGCGTTCATGTACTGACAACATTTTCTCTTTAAAACTAGTAGAAAAAGGTAAATTAAAAACCTAGAATCACATCTAATACAGACCTACAGAAGGCCTTCGACAGTATTCCGATCCAGAAGCTCTTTGAAATCCTTGAAAAAAGCAATATTAACAATCACTACGTTTGTACAATTAAATAGATATATAAAGACCAAACCAACGTCATCAAACTTGGAAATAAACTATTAACACCATTCTCCACCAACAAGGGATTGCGTCAGGGATGTTGCCTGTCACCTATACTCTTCAAAATATATCTGGGAAACACCCTAACAAATTGGAAGAATAAATGTAAATACATGGGCATTCCAATAGGCAATGACTACGTATACTCCCTACTATTCGCCGATGACAAGATAATACTTGTTAGAGACGAACGCGATGTAGTATATATGATGAGAAAACTTGAGGACACGTACAAAACAAACGGATTGAAGATAAACGGATTGAAAATCAACTATAACAAAACAAAATATCTGGTCGCCGGAGAAGAAGCGAGAGATTTACAGATACAAGGAAAAATAGTTCAAAAATGCGAAGAATATAAATACCTAGGAAACGTAATATCATCAGAAGCAAATTCAAAAAAAGAAATAAAAAACCGGGTACGGCAAGCTAAGCAGGCAACACAAAAGTTAGACTCTTTACTGTGGCCAAAGAGCATAAGAAAATCTACAAAACTAAGAATATATAATACTATAGTACAAAGTATATTATTATATGGCTCAGAGACATGGGAAATGACTAAAACCGAACAACAAAAGATAAACGCTGTAGAAATGGACTTCCTACGAGGTGGATGTAGGGTATCCAGGATGGAACACGTCACAAATACAGAGAATAGAGATCGAATGGGAAACACACAACAACAGTTGAAGAAAGTGGGAAAAGACGATTTATATGGTACGGACATGTCAAACGAATGAACCAAGAAAAATGGCCATATGAAATACTAAACTGGAGCCCTCCAGGAAGACAAAAAAGGGCTCGACCGCCACGCACATGGATCCAACAAGTACAAGAAGACAGGATGGCTAGAAACCTAGGTGACGACGACTGGAGAAACAAGGAAGAGTGGAGATTGGGTGGGATGCGAGATACGGTCGATGCTTAACCTATACTCGCTTTATATATATATATATATATATATATGCATTCGCACTTTGTTAAACTTTAAAGAGGTCGTTATAAACAAAAAATAGAATATGAGAAATGGTTAATTTGAATGTTTTGGAAGTAAAAAACATACACAAATAGTTAAGAAAAGATGTGGATAGTACAAATGACTAGGGGCCTCGGTGGAGTAGTGCGGGAACGCGTTGCCGCTCGAGGTCACAGCAAAATGTGGTTGATAGGCTGGGGCGTTCGAATCCCAGCTGGGGCGACTGCATTTCGCTTAGTTAGTTTAGGGTGCATGTTGCCTGAATTTTTAGTGTGTAAGGGACGCCCGCACCCCCTGAAGTAATGCGAAAACGGTTCCGGAGGGGGGGGGGCGGTTGTATGAATGAATGAGAAAAAAAATTTTTTTAATTTTGGACGTTGCGCTTGTTTATATAATATTATCTTATAAAAAGTTGCTTCACAGGCAGGCATTTTATTTTATTTACGTGAAGGCATATCGTGTATACATAACCTCACTTCTAAACATGACATAGCTGCGTCAGTAGTTTTCGCAATATATATAAGTCATCACTCTCTAAATTTCTTTCTGATAATGCTTTCTGTTTATAAAACAATTTGGATGTGCAGCATGATCTTCTTCAAAGCAGTTTCACACTGCATCCCCCAAAGGCCATAAATCCTGGTATCTTTTGGATAGAAATATTCGATAATAAATACTTTTTGTCCTAAAGGCAAAAGAATTATAACATCACTTTAGCAATACTTCAAAAACTAACAATTTTTGTATAGTTGCAACGAAAAGTCACCAATAATAGTAAAAGAACGCGAATTATCAATTACTACCTATAGGTATAACGTTGGGCAGATAGTTGTCAACCGACTGAGGAATATACATACACAATTCACTATTAGCCTGCATGGCCCTCTTCTTTTGAACACCTATTATATATAATGTGTGGGGATTTCATCAACAGTATATTCTAGAAGATAATTTGTTTCATATGTTATAAACAAAGTGCATAACAAATTGTAAAATTCTTAAAAATTGAAATTTATTTTTGGATTGGCTATTTTTGGGACATTTTGAAGAATTCTCTATCTATGTGATTTGTGTATTACATATTGATACTGACACGCTGTTTAAATATGATTAAGTTTGTACCAGCTGCTTAGTTCAGGGATTTGTAAAAACAGTTAATCTTGCGAGTTAAGTTATCAAAGTCGACACTTGCATTTTTATCGCGAAGCGTGTTCCATTGTTTATCTTTGTTCTTACACACCTGTTATATGTTTTCCTTTTATTAGCTTACTATTGAATGTAGTAATTAAGAAATAAAGTATGATTAACAAAATGTTTGATAAGGGTTGGCTGTACAACTCATACTGATTGTAACATTTACTACAATTATTTACTTAGTCGTTATCAAAGTATAGTTCACTCTGCAATACAAAATATTAATTAAAAGTTGCTAGGAATCTTTTGTAGTAGGCTACTGAGTTGCTTAATATAACGTAAGGCGACGTAGCTATCACTACATTGGAGTTTTTGCTTCATAATTAAAACAATAAAAACAATATCTGAATAAGGAATTGTTTTTGCAACAACAACAACGGTATAGACTTAAAAGAATTTACAGTACACGTACTATACCGTTTTTCGAAATAAAACACGCTTCCAATACATAATCAATAGAAATGGAATAATAAATGGTCTCACAACTAACTCAACAGTTGCATCTATACCAGAAGCTTGTGAATAGAGCTGTGTGATTATAAAAATCAATAAAATGAAATCTGTTAGTATAACTAATTAAATCTCTTAATCGATGAATAATCAATAAACCAGACAATCAATTAATCGGATACTTGATTAATCAAAAAACGAGTTACAATTCTCGTTCACTGAAAAACTGTTTCTATTGAATTTAGAGTAAAAAATTAATTTGCTAATAGCTCTTCGGTCTTACCAAATAGCACCACACTGCCGACAGTTTTCATTATAATAACCACCATTATATACTTACCTAAAGATCTTTTGATAAGCTACCTTGAACTTGGGATATTATGCAACAATAACTTATTACCCACAATTAATCAGTATCCAGTACGTATAATTGACGAACCATCTTACTTGCTCGTACATGTTTTTACTACGAGATAATACAATCAAATAGCACAAATTTATTGTAAAAATTCGTATACTTGAGAAATTGGTTAT
>JABXWE010013363.1:0-18512 GCA_014611495.1 Limonius californicus
CCCCCCCCCCCCCCCCAACCAAATCCGTTTCTATTTGCACTTGTAGATACCTTTAACCTACCTGTTTTTTAATTGCAGCATTTTTCTTAAGAAACTCGTATTTTGATAAACATTGTTTGATTCCATTTACCTGAAATGTGCTGTAGCTGTATATTTACACATGATATTTTATGGCTATTGTAATACCTGTTGCAAACAACGTTGAGAACTCATAATTATTACAATCATTTTAGATAAAAAGTAGAAAGTCCAATAAATAACAAGGGGTAAAGGCATTGGACTGTCATAATTATATATCAACAGAAATAAATAATACCCTTTCAACAACAATGCACAAAAATAACAAGAAAATTCTAACAGAACCATTATACCGAAAATTTGAGTAGCATTTCTAGCGGCATCACATATTTTATGGAATATATTTTCAGCCTTTACCATAAGGTGTAAAGTAATAGATTCAGTTGGTTTGTCATTAGCAGCCTTCAAAACATTTAAGATTTCTTTTAAAGAATGTGTAATTGTAGAAAATATGGTGAAGTATTCGCTTGTGCTAGCAGCGCGAGTTAAGCAATTGAAAACGTAGAGTATGTGACAATAGATAGTTAGATATTGGGCACCATCGTAGTTTAACTGCTCAATTACAAAAGAAGCGCAAATTACAAACAACTCAATAATTATGTATACCAACGAAGATCTTCTTATTTTTTTATAGTCGAATTGTACTCCAATGATTAATAAACTTTTGTCAATGTCGTACAACGACTGCCACAAATTTATTATTTGTCTAGTTTTTAGTTTCTTAAGTATAAAATACGAAATGCACATCAAAAATCCAAGCGAACAATAAGCTGCGTAAGTTAATTTCATCAACATAGTATCAATTTGAGTAAAGTTTCCTCGAAGAATAATGGCATAAAAAAGCATCACTATACGAGCCCCATGTAGAAAATATGTAATAATATCGTATAGTTTAGAATATTTTAGGCAGCTTCCATTCTTGTTTCGGTTAATACTAAATGATGCAAATCCAAGAAGTCTTAAGAAAATATACATTGGATCTAATGCCCAGTAAATATCTTTGAATCGAGCTGGTATCATTTTCTTGAAAACTATTACATCAAATACTTGAAAGTAACTAAAGGACAGGGTAACCTGAAGTTTATTTTTAGAATATAGGTCAATAATTTCTAATTAACATATAGCTTTTCATCGAGGACAAATACAGTCTAAAGAAACCTTTAATTATTAAAAGGAAATAATTAATATTATTTTATCATTTTCGGGTTTAGTAGCAAAGATCGAACATAATGTATAAAAAACTAGATTTCGAGGTTTTTTTCTAAATTGCACGCTCAAAGAGGGCTGAAAAATAATTAAAAATCTTGATTGGTAAGAAACTGCACTCGTTTGCCTTCTCTTTAAGAAACATCAAAACATAGTTTTCTGTTTTACATAAGTTGGAATGCGGAATATTGTGACACAGTTCTAAAAATCAATTTCCAAATGCCATAAACCGGAACTACAAATATTTTGTACTGTTTATTTGCTAGTATTTACAATAACTAGTAAGCTACAATAAAAAACAATAGCTGCATGCCTAAAATAACGAAAATATATATTGATGTGTTACATAAGGCTCTATATTAAGCTACCATCAGCAGATATAGATTGTTTAACCACATTTACATTAAATACGTAAGGAATTTGGAAGACGCCAATGTTGATCCAACATCGTAATCTGTGTAGACTTTGATTCTAGTTCCTCAAGTGGGTTGTGTTTGGTCATAGTCATGTTCATAAAGGTGCAGAGGAAACTTTCCAGTCTTATTTGTGCATTCTTGAGCTGTAATTAATAATATATGAGTAAAAGTGTAATCATTTTGAAGCTACGAGTACATACTATGTAATTTGTAATTTTGTTGAACTTTAACTTTTCTTTTGAGAAAAATGTGTTTGTGATAATGTGATAGTCAATAGTGTATGTAAAGAAGCTGAGTTGATTTTTATCAACATTTAACGTAATTTTAATGAATTTATTTTAAAACTAATGTAAAAGTATTTGGTAATTTCTATATGCATTATCGAACGAATACCAAGTCAGTTATCTAAATGTAGGTTCATATTTTCTTTTTGACGGAAAATTATTTATAAGAAAGTTATTGTACTTTAAAAATATTTGTTAACATTTAGTCAATTTATACTTAGCCCTGATTGGTTGAACTTGTGTGAGTCACGTTCATATTTTTGTATTCCTACACGGCCGTTGTCTTGACAAAGGACGAAAAAAGATGTTTTTCGGGAGTAAAACCAGTTGTTAGTTGCAAATTTCCCATCAAGCTGAACACACGCCTTTATGCAGATCCAATAAGTTTATATTTAAATGTTTTTGAGTTAAAATAAAAGTGTTAATGTTCGAGTACATATTTGAAGTGTTCCTTTGTACTTACAACCGAGATTTTGGAAAAATCTCCGAAAAATTCGAATTTCGTCGATGATTTGGAAGATAGCGTAACTTCGTTCTATTTTTTCCCCGCTTGTCGTTTATTTGGCGTGTTGAAAACAAAATTGTTTTAACAACCAAGGAAAATTTTATCGATCTTCGATTATGATTGCTGATCTGCAAAATTAACAAGAATACGCATCAGTGTTACATAATAACCGAAATAAAAGTGTTCTTCAGGATTATTTTGTCTTGCAAATATTACTTTTCGAAATATAGAAACTCCTTTACATAAGCTTTCTTCGAGTCAAATTTTGGAGGTTATACTTATATTTTTCCCAATGTTCCCAATTGAAGAAAAAGAATTAGTATAAAAGTAATCTACTTACTTGTTGGCCAAGATTTGGTAAAAGTAAAGAACTTTAGCTGCTACAATTACTTTAAACATTTACGGACCACGAGTGAATCACGAGAGTGAAGCCACCTGTTAGAGCGCCAGAGTGTGCAGTTTTCAAATTTCCAGACTGCGTGTGCGTACAGTGGACCTAACATAGTTTTGCCGGTCATCGCGCACAATGATAGACAGAGAAGGTGGGTGTAAGGAAGTGACAGACTACATGCATCACGAGCCGTGTACACTTAGCAACAGAAGTTTTGAAGTTAGCTTGCAATAGAACCGTGGCGTTTTTGTAATAATTATGACTTATATTAGAGTTGAATACAGCAGTAAGTGAATAAACACTAATCTTTAGTTATTTATAATTAGAAAAGGAGCATATAACTAAATTATAAGCATAGACATAAGACATCTTCTTCAACTGTACTAGCGATCTTAACAGCTCGCAGCTAATCCCTACTACCGTTTTGCCAGTGCGCACATTGACTCACCGGCAAAGCTATGTTAGATTCACTGTAGAAATCTACCACAATCAAGTTCTTTCGATAAAGCGAAAATATAGAAGGTTAGTTTTAGTGAATAAACAAAAATTGTAAAGAATAAGAAAGTGTTATTTGGTGGTATAATGTATTTATTTTTGATTATAAATGTCTATGTCATTTTGCGTTGTTTATAACAAAGCACTCATAATACTGAATTGAAATTTAAAGTATACTTTCAGAATGTTTAAATTTTCTTGCATTTCCTGTGCCTTTTGCGTGTTTGTTCCCTAACGTTCGAGGCTACACAGTTAACTCCGTTTATAACGGTGATCCTGAGATAATATCATATACAGGTTGGTGCAAAACTTGTTTGATTTTTAGGTTGGTTAAACAATTTATCGATTTAATTATTCATTGTTGAAGTCTCAGATAGTGATTAAAGTTTGTATTTTAATAGGCGTCCAATGTTTAAGATTAACCACGCCGTAGTTTATATTTACCCTAACAAAGATTTTTATTATGTTTCATGATTATATAAAATTAAAGAGTCATCATACAGCAATATATATATTTAACTACATTTTCTTCTTCTTCCGTGTGTAGGCCAACAGCCTGTTAATTACCTACAATGACGTAGGTTCTATGAGTCCTCTTTGCACATATGCCGGGCAGGAAGCTAATCTAACCCTTCGAACAGAGAAGAGAAGTTCCACTAATTGGTTTACGATAGTCAAAGATGATCGTATGACAACCGGGACCGACAGCTTTACGTACCCTGCAAAGCACGACCGGTTGCACATGCGACTATATTAGTCTATCTATACGAGTACTGACCAGCGCGAATTGTGCTGAAGTACGAATACTGTTCAACCGGCATCCGCAATGCTCCCCTATGCAACTAAAATAATACTAATATATTAAGAAACATTTTAAATAAATAAATTAAATAATGCTCCGACTAAATTCGCATTTACTTAAATCTCAGAGTTTCTTTTGAAATGCTTAACAAAGTAACGTGGCTTCCGCGGTGATAGGTAGATTCATTGAGTATATCCAACACAGCATTTGGATTATTAATGTCAAGTTGCATAGCCACTCTGTACCATTCATTATCTTTCTACTAAACAAAACTTGAAACTAACTGTACCTTTTGAAGATTGCCGCTTGTAATTCTGATGTCTCAAACGATGCGGTAACCCTGGGTAAATAAATACAAAATAAATAATTATTGGGAGCCGAGAAGCATCCACGCGCTGTCAACGAAAAATATAAACTGAGGGTAGAATTTTAATGAAAACGCATCAAAATTTGGCTAATTGACCAATCAGAATGTTTGACATTTTAAAACAAAAAATATTGCAAATTTACAAATTTAATTAATTAATAGCTACTTCCCTGTTGCCTTTTTCTAAAACCTAATTTGATTCACGAATTCGCAAAAATTCGGAAACAAATTATTTAAATTTTCACAACACATTCTCTAGATGTCGTTTTTATAAAAAATTACATTTTACAAGAGCTTCTGCAATTTCTAACACTACTTTCAGTCCTCAAAAAGCTTGCGCCAATTAATCTGTATTTTTGTAAGTATAACATTACTTTTTCAGGATTTCACATAAATATGCACTTCCAGCGCTTATATCAAATATACCGCCTGTATATATGTATATAAATTACTCTATATGCCCTAGTTCATCTTCTGACATAGTTTAACTTAGGGTTCTAAACAAATTTAATATTATTTTCATATTTTTTCTACGCAAGTTAAAGTCGCTAACTAACTTTTCATATTTTCAGGCAATTGGCGTACAAAACTATAATGGGGGCAATTGAAAACCTGCTCATTACAACAAACATGAATATTTATTTACTATAATCAACACCTTCAAGATATGCTATGAATATTAACACTGTATAGGATCGGAAAGCGTTGATTTTATAAATTTCCATCGTTAACCTGTATATTATACTTACATATTGCACACATATGGTGTACTAACATTTAGTATATAAGCATTCTGACAAAATTATCTTTAACTTGTTCTTAATCTAAGTTATTGTTGTACATAAAATTGGCATGTAAAAGACATAGCAATGTCAAAAGCTTTGTACCTATATAATATTACAATAGGGTAATTCCGGTACACCATAGATAGACCACAATTCAAAAAAATGCGGAACTTCAAATCTATTTGGTTAAAGAAAATCAAAAATTGCGTAAATGGATCGACTAAACCTTATTGACCACCAAGTCATTGAGAAATCTAGAAAAGTTTATTACTTTTTTATTATAACAATTTAAGAAAAATGACAGTAGCCCATCTATACCCGGGATATGTAGACCATCTACTAGTAAATTAGGAGATATATGGACCATTAGATTTAGAAGAAAGTAATCCATATATTTGAATATAAAGAAATTCTTTGGTACAAAATAGCAATTTTTGAAACTAAACTCGTACTTTGTGTGCCAATTTTCCATACAATTCACAATAATTAACATTATAGAACGTCATGGTTGAGGTGATTGAGGTCTGTATAGCTGACGGTTCTTATTTCTTTTCATTGGGTGGTTTTGTCATCATAGAACAGCATAGTTGAGGTGATTGAGGTCTACGTGGAGGAGTCGGTTGAGGGTCTACAGTTCTAACCGTATATGTCGGCACTGGATTCGAGGATTCTTCGAATAAAAATGCATAGTCGGGTATAGCATACGGATTAAAAGGCCGAATCCCAGTCGCACTGAAACCTGATACTGCGTTTTCGTATTTTGCAGTGCAATTCCATGCTTCTCCTAGTAACTTTCCAAACTGAAGTCGGTTTATTCTGTTTGTGAGATTATTCGTTATAAAATTCTTACAAGCCGTGTAATAATAGCTTTTAAGTTTCGGCGACGCAAGCTACCCTCCGAAATTCCCAGAGAGGATGCTGAACAATAGCAGCCATATTCCTTTGGTGAAAACGCGTACTCTCCGATGCTGCTGACGTAAATCATTTTACCCTTATAAGGTAGCGTGGGAAGGTACGCAAAACCATTCCAGTACAGCAGCAGTGATCGTGCAGTTATTATTGTTATTTTCTCTCGTGATTTGGTTATCTGGAAATAGTTGTTATTTTTTGTAAATAAATTGTTGCATATATAAGCTACTAAAAAGTGATTTGAAAAACGACCTATCCAAAGGCTACAAGTAGTGTGTCGTTTGACTTGGAAGATATAGAAGAACTATCTTCTGCTCTTCTGCGTACTCCAACATCTCAACTGAGTTGCAGTGTGAGGTATGGCAATCTAAAATTAATAAAATTATCTGTTATTTAGGCTTGCGCGGCACAAAATGAGTTTTCCACCAGTCAATAAAAATGTTTGTGTTCGCATAAGCAGATTTCTGTGACATTTTTATAACGGAACCTGGTGGCATCCCATATTTCCATTCTTCATTGCAATATTTTCCGTTCATAATGCAATACAGAGGTAAGAATGAACCTTCGTTATTGCAGCACGCCACAACTGAAATAGCCTCCCCCTTTCCTGAAGTTATTGTGGGTACACTTTTGGAACCTTTGACAGCAACAACTTATCCTGGCTTATTATTTAGGTGAAGTCCACTTTCATCAATGTTATAGATGTTGCCGGGCTTAAGCTGATGTTCAGTCATGATTTCCTCGAGTAACCTAAAATAATTTCCAACGTTTTCCTTACTGAGTCCAACTGAACGAAGCATATTTACTCCTTCAGATTTTATAATGGGTAAATTGGGATTACATCTTAAAAAGGAGTTAAGCCAGTCGTATCTAGCCATTTCTTTTGTACGATCAAATGTGTGTTTGAGTTTTAGTTTTTCACCACATGAAATGCCATTTTTCATACAAATCCTCTTGTTGGTGTAAATCCTTTACTTTGCAACTTTTTAATATGTAACATGATTTTTTTTTCATTATCTGGACCCAAAACACGTACACATCCCATGCTTCCTTTTTACATTCTTTCAGTCGTCTCTTGGCTTCGTTGATCCCGGTACCATTTTTTACTGCTTTGAAGGCGTGTTCCATATCAGCTGAACTCCACTTGCCTCTGCTGCTTGTGTTTTTCTTTTGTATACAGTTGGCATGTTAATCCTATACAATCACAGAAAAGAACAATATTAATTTTTTATAGTTCACTGTTCCATATATACCGAGCATTCTTGGACCATCTAACCCAAATATACGGGTTAGATGGACCACCTTAGTGTCACCTTGGAAAATTGCAGATATAATGAAGAAATGGACTTTTATATGATGATTCAGAAAAGTTTTGGTTGGTAAAAATTAATTCCCACTTTGACACACTCACATATATTAAAACTGCATTGAAAATTCGACACTACTTGCAATTGAAACTAGATAATATCTTACCTATTCAGCAACGCAAGTTCACAGCAACAATGCCACTTGCAAATGCACATGACATGAACACTGTGACCGAATTATACCGCCCTCTGACTAATAGTCTCTGAATTGAAACGCAGGTCCATCTGACCCATGGTCCATCTATACCGGAATTACCCTATATGTATCACGAACACATTTTTTGTGTAGACATTCGAACAGGTCAAAATAATTTAATTTAATTTAACCTCATAAATATGAAGAATGAAAAAATATATGAAAAACGTAGTGATATCATATTTGTTATTCTAACAAATAAACTATCGAAAAAAAACTTGGGATCTAGCAGTCAGTCACAATCTTAAGGATATTGAAGTTTTGTCTGTGTTCACAAACAACTTAACAAATGCATTTTAAAAGATTCTTTCGAATCTTTCGAATTTATGCGCGCGAATGCGCTTCAAGTACCCTGTGTGGTAGAAGTTGTATATATCCCTGAAGAAGCACGCGCTTAGTACTAGCAATTTATTAAATGCACCTTAAATAAAATCTCGTTGTATTTTTTATTTTTTAAGTATGTCACGGGTTAGAATTTAAACAATCAGCGTAACCAACAGAAGATATATCTATATTCGGCAGTTTAAACCGATAACGCTGCTGTGAGACTGTAAAGTATATTGCCTTCCGGATGTCGAACTTTATAAGTCAACAAGCAATTGGGATATCGGTATCAAATCATCCACCTATTTCCTGCCAATCAATTATTTTGCTTAGCATGGAAAGATTGCTATCGTTAGTGAAAATTGCAGAATTACGCTTAGATCATAAATTACAGATAAACAGCGCTACATGTAATCAAACATAGCAATAATTTTTACAAAATACCGATGTGTTTTGAAAATAATTTTGAAGCTTACAAAATAACCAATAAAATTATAAACTTTAACTATTGTCGGTATAAGATCCAGTTATCCAAACAAAATACTAAAACACGTGCATAACAACTTGCACAAAATTAGAAAGACTTTTAGCTTACGCTCATCTAATAATTTAAAACTTTTTTTCACCTATTTCGCGCTATTTGGGTTTCATCAGTTATTATTACCCTGAATTATATTTAATCTTCTGTAACTTTCAAATGGATTAGCATCTTATGCACTTAACCTAACCACAGATTTTTTACTTTCCTTTGGGTCACTGAATTCGTTATTTTATTATGACTAGTGTGAAAGTAAACTGAAAGCACTTGATTTAAATAGAATGTTTTTATATACGAGGGGTTGTTTTTCTATTCTCGGACTAGGTAGTTTATATTTTAATACAATTTCACGTTGAAGTTTTTTAATAATTAATGACTTCTACGACATGGCCCTCTGAAGGATGGAAAAGAAAATACTAAAACTATTTCAACTAACCACAGGGGACGAAAACATTTCGACGGCACAAGAAATTCTAGAAGGGATAACAATAACGAAACGGCTCACCACATCAAGAATCAAATACTGGGCACATATCCTAAGAAGACCTGCGAACCATCCTCTACAGCAAGCGTATGCCATGCAAACATAAGAAACGAAGATCGGAAGACCATGTTACACGTGGAATACACTGGAGGGAGATATCCACAACACCGGCATACCCAAACAGACATGGGAGGAATGGGCTCGAAGAAAAGAGGATATACGAAGAGAGGCAAGAAGAATCTACGCACTAACGGAAGAATCTGATCAAGAATCGGCTGAAGAAGATCAAGCTAACGGAGAAGAAGAAGAAGAAGGAGAGTGAGGAAGGGGAAAACAAAGGAGAAGAAACGAAACATGCAGCAGTGGGAAAGCAACCGATGGATATCTAGTGGTCAACTGCAGAGGAGAAGGTTAGGGAAAAGAAGGAAGTACAATCCAGATTCGAACCTCCAATACAGTGGTAAAATAGTAGTAATTAAAGCGGTAAATATTAAGTCGTTAATTAGTCATTAGGAAACTAAGATAGGGGACTCTGTTACCGTATGACAATAGATAGATAAGGGAAAAGAACAATGTAAAACTTGATACCACAGCTATTAGGTGCTAAGGCATAATCGCATAAATGACAGTTGAAGAAGCTTGGGAGTAAATACAAAGTAGTTTAATAGCTATTAGGAAACCAAGATAGGTGTAATCTGTACCCTTAGAACAATAGATAGAAGTGAAATACGAATACTGTGAAACTTTGATCCAAAAGTTATTAGGTTAAAATGCATAATCGCATAACGGTCTCGGTTACGTATTCAAAAACCCCATTGATGCGTAGCGTACTAACTACCCGGTGTTGCAGCAGCGGTGTCTTGCGGTATGCATTGCAAACATGCTAACGTTGTGCATTACCCCACCCGATCCCACCCTATCCATTAAATCCCAACTCACCTACTGTCAGATGATGATGACGATGATGACCTTAACAACTTGTACGACAATTTACAGAACAATTGCAACAGTGTTAACTTAATTACCTTCAACACCCATAAAATTCCTTATAAACCAAAGAAAAATCCCAAAAATGATTCTTGAAAAAATGTTGACTGTGTACGGTAATAATTGTCTTTGCAAATACTTAAATTATTTGCTAGAATGGCCGCCCACTTGCTCGCATCCAATTCCTTGCCACCGTTTACTCTGATTCCTCTAAAGAATGTTTTACTATTCGTAGCCGGGTTGCCTATTGCTGTACTTCAACTCATATTTATTCTTTATAAAATTAAACAACAGTGTCAATGTTTTATATGCTGACATATTTTTTAATTTTCGTCATTTAAGAAATAGTTATCATGTAGTTGTCCATTCATAACTTCTCCAAACATCGTTTAAACTGTATTATTGATATATCGACAGCATTTACAATTACCAAACATTTTAATAAACAGTTCTTCACTCAGACCACCTCATTGTAATGGTAAATAATTGTATTTATTATCACCTTTAATTGCTAGGCTATGTAGAAAACCGTGCTTTTCGTAGTCAAGGTATTGGTTCAAAGTTTAGGAAGCATAAACCATATTTGCACACTACTGTTTATAATTTAGAACTAAATATCGGTGGTATCGAGTTGTGTCCCAATACCTCATATGCCAATACGACGGTGGTTAAATTAGGTTCTAGGAATGCGAATTAAGACTAACGAGGGTTAATAATATAGTTACTCAAAATTTTAAGAAAAGCCATAGGAGACTTCTGTAGGTAACCTCTTAAAAATTATAAGTCGCAAATTAAGAAATGGAAATGTGAATAGATTGACCATAGTAGACATGAAATGCATTCCTAGCAATATATACTATGCTCTTCGATCTGCTTTACCAGAATTACCAATATGTATTCAAGAAGTTCATGAAGTTATTGCTTCGCAAACAATTAAACCAACTAAAAATGAGAACTTTGTTTAGTCATCGATTCTTTAGGTTAAAATAAACCGATTAAACTTTATTTTTTCTTTTTATTGTAATTTTTTCAAATCCAAAGATATTTCTTCCAAATTTGGTACAGAACTATTTTCATAAATCAGACTTCACCGTAACATGCACTTAACATACCGCTGAAATTTTATATTACCTTTAACTTTGTTATTAGTAGAACATTTTAAAATTTTAGGATATTTTCTGAAAGACAATTAAAAAGTACAAAAATAAGGTACTTTTAGTTCATACACGCAAAGGCAACCGTTTGCCTTCAAATGCTTGTCCAAGTTTGCGGTTGTTAGTGCAGTTCAATATTCACAATACTGGAAATCGTGTTTATTTACAAAGTATTCCAAACCATGATTAGGAGGAGCATTTGCAATATGAATTCTCCACCAATGTTTGCGGTATCATAGGAAACTGTTTCATAGGCCCATTCAAACTTCCACCAAGGCTCAATGGCAATCTGTTTAAGCTTCTTGGAAAATAATTTGGATGAACTGTTACACGACGTACCTTTGAATGAGGATAAAATTATTGGTTTATGCAGGACGGCGCCACCTCATTTTCAAAATGTAGTGCGAGAACATTTGGCGTTTTCCACACCACTGGATTGATCGTGGCAGCGAATTTCCGTGGCCTCCGCGCAGTCAAGATCTCAATCCTCTTGATTTTTACTTGTGGCGACACATGTAGTCGGTAGTTTACAAAGACAGTATTAATACCCGTGACGAACTACGGCTAAAAATCCAGAAAGCTGCCAATATTATTAAAAATAACCAAGAAGCGACATTATTTAAAGTTAGACAGTCTTTAACAAAACGCTTAAGAAAGTGTATTGAGCTAAATGGTGGACATTTTAGCATTTATTAAATTAATTGTTGTTCATTAAAACTATTCTCATAGATTTGTATCACATAAAATAATCATGGTTTGGAAACTTTGTAAATAAACATGATTTCCAATATTGTGAATATTGAACTGCACTGACAACCGCAAGCATGGACAAGCATTTGAAGCAAACGGTTGCCTTTGCGTGTATGAACTAAAAGTACCTTATTTTTGTACTTTTTAATTCTCTTTCAGAAAATAACATAAAATTTTAAAATGTTCTACTAATAACAAAGTTAAAGGTATAATCTATTCACGATTGATTTGCATCCAGCGGGCTGTTTTTTTTTCTCTTAAGTTGCATTTCTTAAATATTATTTGATTGATTTCTAGCAATGTCAAAATGAAATTGCCAGCTCTAGAGTCCCCTACTTTTCTAAAATAATCTAGTAAGTTAAGAAATAATAACACACATAATATACCTACTTAATTGTCGGAATGGTGAAAGTTATTAACAAAGTGACTAAACTGCAATTGTGAAAGCTTTCAACCACTATAAAAGAGATAGGCCAGACTTCACACGATTTACCATTATAAATCGATTAGGTAATTGATATATTTGGGGTAAGCATGTATTATTTCTTAAATATGCAATTGCAAATTACTTATAATTTTAGGTGCCTGAGCGTTCTATAAGGGACATTTTTTCACAAGGACAGGACGTTTTGAAATCATCCATTTGTAGTAAACGTGCTGAGACGGACGTTTTCTTAAATTTCACGTTTAGAAAAGATTTGCAACGACAAATTTGGCAGTATCATCTGAAGAATGAACAATTTACTCTCGACAAACTCTTGGCTGACTCTCGCGAAAATTTGGAATACAAGGGCGGCAGGACTACTTTATTCAAAATTATTAAATCAATGGGTTACAAACACAAAATGGTGAATGGACGCAAAATTTTATGTGAACAAAAACACGTCGTTCCATCCAAAATTAAATTTTTGAGACTATTTCTCCAATATCATAATTCTAGTGAAAATGTGACATTCGTGTACCTAGACGAAACGTGGATCCGCGAGTCGTCAATGGGTACACGAAACCGATCTTAAAAGTAACCCAGCCAATATTAAAAGTGAGGGGAAGAGCTTCACGATTTTGAATGCGGGATGTAATTTAGGCTTTTTGGAAGGGTACGACATGTTACTAGACTCAAAGAATAACGACAGGGACTATCATAAAACTATGAATGGGGAAATCTTTCAAAATTGGTTGGTTAATCAGCTGATTCCTGCTTTGGACAAGTTGCAAGGAAAATTTGTCGTGGTTATGGACAACGCACCGTATCATTCAGTGCAGTTTGACAAGCCGCCCACATTTTCTTGCAAAAAAGATGTATTGCAGGAATGGTTGAATAACTACCACAATGTCTTAATTTAGGGCAAAATTACTAAGAAATAACTTTGGAAGTTAATTAAACCTTTTACAGCAGACGGAAATAAAAGATACGTAACTCACGAAATTTTGAAAAAGCGCAAACATGAGGTTCTTCCATTGCCTCTATACCATTTTCAATACAAACCAATTGAAGTGGCGTGGGGGTTTTGAAAGACCTATTACAATAAGCACATAAATTCGCAGCTAAAATCGAAAGACAAAGTTGCAAATTTATGGCGTGAGGCTCTTTCAAAATGTACCCCCGACATGTGACAAAATTTCTGTGCGCATTGTGAAAAACTTATTTCGGAAAACTGGACAAAACATTTGGGAAATCTATCGTTTGAAAATATTACTCCTTTCATTATTTCAATTGGGGAATCTGATTCAGAATCGGAGGGTGCCGATGATTCAGATACTTCTAGTAATATCATGAAGGTGGAATAGGGTAGGGGCTATTCTTATGCCATCTAAATTGTGAATGAGTGTTTTACAGTTTTTATCTCGTCCGAGAAAAACACTGACCTCAGTGGAATACGCACTTGGGTCTCTTAGCACCAGAGGCAAACAGTCAACCACTGGACTACCATCATATCAATTTGAAACATGAGCGGCATGGGGGTTAATTCTTCTTAATTTGCTGCAAGACCTAAATATAGGACAACAAAGAATGGCGTGGAATATGCTCTGTGTACATACGACTTGCGTTCAGAATTCTTGTGTAAAAAGAACAACAATATATATTTGGAATGTGTTACGACAACATTTAAATTATAGTTATTATTTTACTTATATAAAATCATTATTATATTTAAGTATTATAAACGAATATTGAGCAGCAATAAGCGGACGTTAAATGAACAAACAAGCTCCACTAGCAACATTGCCTGCTTTCAAAAAAACATAACCTCCATCAAGAAGCATAACCCAACTTAATTAATTGACAAATTTCATTGATACCACATATTCCCCCAGATTTTCACAGCCTACTAAGTGGCAAATCAATTCTGAATAGATTATAACATAAAATTTCAGCGGTAGGTTAAGCGCATGTTACGGTCAAGTCTGGTTTATAAAATAGTTCTGTCATGTGTACCAAATTTGAAAGAAATATCTTTGGATTTGAAGAAATTACAATAAAAAGAAAAAATAAACATAACTTCTTAAGGAAGGACTTTCTACCTAGGTATATTAAGTTTAATCGGTTTATTTTAACCCACAGAATCTATGATTAAACGCTGGCCCATCCTTTCTGAGACACCCTGTATTGATGGTACGTTCTAGTACTGTACAAAATATTTTCGACCAAAAACTTCATCGCAGACTTCGAATTGGCTATTCATTCCAGTATCCCAATAATTTGGCCACATGCTGCTATAAAGGGTTGCCGTTCTCTTTGACAATAGTCTTGGTAAAGAAAAATCAAGGCTGTTGAGTTGGCCACAGTATATCAGGACAAAGATTCGGAATTCGGAAGTTACAAAATTTCTAACTATATTTTTATCTCCTGATGAAGCTGGTCGTTGTTTCGGCAGTGAATTTGCGTAATTTAACCAAATAACGCTAGCGTTATCCGTTATTGCAAAGCTTTTGAAATTATGCTTCTTAATTAATACCGAGACCTATTTAATCCGATTGTTAAGACGTACAATCCTGCCGCCCAACTCTACTATAGGATTAGTCAAAACCCGGCTTAAACACTGACCGCGGGGGACCCACTTTCACACCAACCCTAAATATCTGGTATTTCTAATTACAAATGTTATTTGTATTATGTTTTTGCGTAAATCTTTTTATTTGTTTACAGACGTATTTATAACACAAATTATATATTCGTGGCATTACTTTTTCTGGGGCCATTTGAAAGAAAACGTTTATCTCGAACCTGTTGTGAATTCTGAAGATGCCGTAGCTCATATCCATGCTGTTGTTGCGTCAATAAATTTTAGGGAGAGGTTAAATCCGTTGTCAATTTGGTGGAAAAATAAAATAATAAATTGGTATATTATTATTTCATAATATTAATTTTTATTTGATCCGTCATGAAAGCATATGTATGGTAATGAAAATAGCACTACCACTCGCAGCAGTTTATAATGCTATCTTTGATGGTTCCTATTGACTCTTTTTACCATGGGTTCCATTTTTGAAGATATTGGTATAGTTTGAGGTTTTTCCATTTTCATCGAACAATACTCCTTGTCCACAGTCCGTGTTTATACCATAGAACATTTTCTTACCCTAAAATGCAGCGCAACAATTACGCATGTTTTGTAAAAGATAAAATAAATACTTACCTTATCCATATAAGACTGCATGTAGAACTTTCCAAAAAGAATTAAGTAAGAGATTAAATACACTACTGCAAAATAGCGGACGCCGACAGGCATGCCCTTGCAACCTCTTATTAGGGAGTTGAAACCTAACACTACACCGAAAGCGAATTGAATCTGTAAAGTCAATTACTTTAAGCACAGAATGTACAGTGCTGTTAAAATTATATGGAGATGGTACCTACTTAATCACTATAATATAACAAAAAAATGTCCCGGCAGAAACTTTCGCTCATTAAGAAATGTAGATATGAAACTATTTATACAAAATTTAAAAATCGTACGATAAATGAGGACAGAAACCAAAACGGATGCATCGTGGATATAACCAATGAAATCGAGAAGATGGGCTGAGCAGCGTAATTCCCAAACTTTAAGGCTGATCTACCCCAAGTGCAGATTTCAAATCTGCCCCTTTCTTTTGGCTATAACGCAACCAACATCACAGATTACTACTATTATTATTATTATTTCAGGGGTTCAACTGTCTACCTGTTTTCGTACCCTTATTTTACACCTTCAAAGAACCATAAATCAACGTGGGCAATAAACAAATAGTAAACGTGCCTTGTGGTAGATATAATAATGTTTTCAATGTTGAAAATACTTAACCACAATAGGTAATGCAAAAATTACCAACAAATTTAATTCAGAAATGCCATTAAAATGAAATTAAATTAAATTAAAATTATTATTAACTATATTCAATGTTTATTTTGAATTTTGAGGTGTTATATGCACTTTCTTGCGGTTTAAAGATTTGGCACAAAAAACCTTTCTTAGCAGCTAGTCCTGATAGGCTGTTAGAGGATAATTCGGCTGTTGTCGAAATAAAATGTCCCTACTCTGCTAGACATTTGTCACCAGAAGAGGCAGTAAAAGAAAAAAAAATTACATGGTGCTCATTAATAGACGGTACAATACAATTAAAAGAAAAACACGCATATATGTACCAATTACAGGATCAAATGCTAATTGCAAATGTAAGCAAAGCTTATTTTGTTATTCATACAGAGAAGGGTGTGCATGTACAAAAAATTCAAAAAATTAATGCCTTTTGTCTGAAGATGGTCGAGAAATTACAAAAGTTTTACTTTGGTGCTGTTCTCCCAGAATTATTAGATTCGAGAAGATCGAGGGATTTACCTCTTCGAGATTTTTATTTAGAAGAATAAATGTTTTATTTATATTTGCATTGTTGTTTGTTGTATTATTTACATCAATCTCTAGGTTATAGCTTTATATTTTTTGTTTTTTGTTTCTAAGACCATTTGTACTAATATATTAATTTTGAATATAGAATTGTTTTTTTTTGTAAAATGAAAAATAAACATTTTTTTCCTCTACTAAACTAAATTCCTTAACATAGATTGGTTAGTCAACTAAAACAGACTCTTAAAAAGTACTGCAAGAACGAAAATAGTGGTACCAAAAAATTTGATCAAAACTTTCTATTTTTTCGTAAAATCAAATATAAGTTTTTGTTCCTATTATAAACTGTATTCGGAGACATACGGTATATACATTTTTTTTTAAATACATAACAATTGCATAGATATTGCCATGAATCTAGTAAGACTAATTATAATTTTCTTTTATTTGTTAGTTTGGAACTTTTAGAATTCAAAGACACATTTGGTTTGGCAATACATAAAATGTTCCATTATGGCCGGGTAATATTTGGTTATTTTTTCATTTTTTGGGTGTAAATAATAATAATAAACAAATGTTACAACTCTATTGTAGGAAAATTTGTTGGTGGAAAAAGGGTAAACTTTTCGTTGAAAGGTGGGTTCACAGCAAGGTGTAAAGGTGCTGCTTTGTCTTTCAACAGCAATAGTGATTCCTACGAATTTCAAAAGAAAATGTTGAGAAATGGACCAGGCTTCTACACACAAAAGCATTGCAGACAAATAGCAAATTAAAAAAAAGCAACGCTTGCGAAAATACAAATGCTCGCAAAAATCATTGTTGATTGTTGTATTATTTACATCGATCTCTAGGTTATAGCTTTATATTTTTTGTTTTTTTATTTCTAAGACCATTTGTACTAATATATTAATTTTGAATGTATAATTGTATTTTTTTTTGTAAAATGAAAAATAAACATTTTTTTCTCTCTACTAAACTAAATTCGAAAACATAAATTTGTTAACATTTCAAAGCCAACTAAAGCAGACTTTTAAAAAGTACTGCACGAACGAAAATAGTGATACCAAAAAATCTGATTAAAAAAAAAGAATAACCTAAATAGTTTTAATAACACAAATAGGTACATATGTATTTCAAATCAAGCAAAATTTTCTATTTTTTCGTCATTTTTTCGTAAAATCAAAAATAAATTTTTGTTCCTCTTGTAAACTGTATTCGGAGACATACGGTATATACATTTTTTTAAAATACATAACAATTGCATAGATATTGCCATGAATCTAGTAAGACAAATTATAATTTTCTTTTATTTGTTAGTTTGCAACTTTTTGAATTCAAAGCACATTTGGCTTGTCAATACATAAAATGTTCCATTATGGCCGGGTAATAAAACGATTATCTACCCATCACCGTAATAAAGTTGGCTTGACGCCGAAGTTTCTACCTGAACTATCTACAGCGCCTCTCGCGGCCAAGTTGGAGAACTAAATGAGCAAAATATACAAAAATGACATGTGATTATTTAAACAATACACCTTTTTTTTTAAACTGGTTATTATTGATTTATATCAAGTACAGCATTTTACACATGCCTGCTTATTTTCTTTTCTACAAGTATCGTAGACATGAAGATACATCGTCCTCTACG